>JASANF010008715.1:0-37349 GCA_030248245.1 Trissonchulus sp. WLG1_4
ATCTGAGTAAAATGTTTAGCTCTATCCTTTTATATAGCGGACTTAGCGAAAAAGCATTAAAATACAAACATAACTCATTGCAGAAGTTTGACTTAAGTTTACAATCAGACAAAGAATTAGTCCAAATTGAAGGTTTGACCTCACTCATTTCATTTATGGAATCCATCCATCTTCGGGGTTTCAGTTTAAATCACCCATTTTCGCTCCCCCATCACCCATTAACCCGATTTTCTGTCTATCACCAGCGCCACCTAACTGGATCGACAGATTTCCCCCATCAGTTCCACTTCCAGAGTTATGACCCGTCGCACCCCGCATCACAGCATCCTTGTAACTCGTCATTTGTTCCTTTGGCACCCCGTTTCCAGTTCCAAACCCATAACCTCCCCTAGGTGCTGACAGTGTCTGATGATCCCCCTGACCGTATCGAAATTGGTTGTACTCCCGCCGCTGCTGCCGTTGGCGGTAAGTTAAATCGCCTCGAATAAACAGCCCCCCTACCACTGCTTGACCAGGAAACTTCTTCCGTGGACATTCTCCAGAACATCTTTTTTGTAGTCCCCAGAAGCCAGCTTAACCTTCAGCAGCCTGGGCTTATTCACGTAAGTTGGCCCATCTCGCCAGGCTGAGTCAACAGCTTCCATCGGCAGACCGACATTCTTCATCAAATCCTTCACTAGTTCCGTATCGGTTCTGCCTGTCTCTGGCGCCAAACCAATATCACAACATTGTTCTTTTTTTTCTTCAAGTTCACGAGCCTCTGAGAAGCTTCAAACAAGTTAGATACGGCCCGTGTTATCCCTTCCACCAAATTTGCCACCCATCCTGGAGTTCCCAATTGAAAGGACGAATCTAGTCGGGAATCAACTTCCGGTTTTGCGGGGGCAGGTGAAGGAAGAGTCTTAGATTCCAGCAAAATTAGTCTAGCCTCGAGTTCGCCATGCATTTCGCGCAGCTTGGTCATTTCAGCTTTCATGTTGGGAATATCTTCGCGGCACGCTGGACAAAGGAAGCAGAGACCAACAAATTTTTCAGGGTTATTCAGATCATTAGCAAGTTTCGAAGAAATCTTCACACAGTCAGGATGGTACGCCCGATCACAGCCAAAGCAATTTATAGCCGCTCCAGGTAACAATGGCGTGCCACATCCGTCCTTTGCACAAACAATCTGCGAAACCGATCCTCTCCGCCCCGTCATCGTGAAAAATAAAGCAGCACTGAAAAATAAAGCAGCACTAGAAAAATAAAGCAGCACTATCCGAAAACAAAGATTATAGCCAATTTTGGCTTCGAACTTTGGCCTACGTTCACGTCCAAAAAATAGGTCCACTATTTCCCCCCCCCCCCAACTGCACTTGATCCAAGAATTCTGCCAACTAAGCCTTGACGATGCCTTAAAACATCATGACGCACTCAAAACTATCCAAAAACAAAGATTATAGCCATTTTTGGCTTCGAACTTTGGCTAATTTGTATCAGTAAACTTCATATTTGTTTGGGCATACTTTTACACCAGCTTGCTGTCGCACATATGTATAACATTGGCCCCAGATTGTCGTTTTTAGAAAAGTCATATAGTCAGATGGGGTAAAAAAAATACAAAATATTTTTTTTGCTTACCTGGATTAAGTTTCTTGGGCAAACTTTTTTCCAACTATACCTCGCGGAGTTGCTAAAACCACATATTAACCTTTTTTCTCTGCCTTACGAATTTTATATAAATCGAAAAATAAACGTATTTTTTTTACCCCCATTTTGGGGGAAAAATTACGGTCGCGGGGAAAAAAATACGGGTCGATTCTGACCCATCCAAGAAACGCAGGCCAAAATGCTTCTACAAGTATGAAACTCAACTCAGACTTACTCAATTTTTAATTAAACTCGCACATAAAATGAACGGCCACTGAAATTGAAGCCCCAATAACACCACGACTACTTTTTACATTACACTCTTCTTTGATTTTTTTTCAAAATTTTTTCCGTCTACGTATTTTTTCTTTGCGGTAAGCTGAATCATTTGACGTAAAGATTGTACCGCGGACGCCGAAATTGGTGGCGACGCCCTGCAGTAGCGTACCCAGGGGGGGGGGGGGGCGCTCGGGGGACATCAGCCCCCCCTTCGCGATTTCAGCCCCCCCCCTTTTTTCACTTTTTTTCCTGTGGTCTTCTTTGGTTTTATGACACCGCTGGAAAAAATTTTCCGGCACGTTCCCAATTGACTAAAATTACACTGTAATTTCAAAAATTTTCCAAAATTTTCTTTCGAGAGGATCTCGCCCCTAATTCATTACTGCTCTAATGTATATACATACATGACTTATATCTGCTATGGTGTATTAATAATGAGTAATGCTGACAACTATTATTGGTATTTAGTTATATATTTTGTGTGGCTTTTAATCAAAAACCGTGTGGTGGGTGGAGTGGAGGACGAACGTCTAAGGACAGCCCTTGTCACCCATGGATTTTCTTCAATTTTTTCCTGTATACGTATTTTTTCAGGTTTGCCAGTCCCCCCATGGCAGTAGCGTAGCCAGGATTTTGCTGAGGGGGGGCCATATATATATATATATATATATATATATATATATATATATATATATAATATATATTATATATTATATAAAATATATATATTATATAATATGGTCTGAGTCTGGGGGCGGCAGCCCTCAGAAACTAGCGCATTTTTAAAATTTCGAAATAAAATTGTATTGAAAACTTAATTGCAAGCCACACTTGGCCACGAAAGTAGAATGATCGCGGGGGTCTGGGGGCGGCAGCCCCCAGAAGCTAGCGCTTTTTTAAAATTTTGAAATAAAATTTGCAATGAAAATTTAATTTCAAGCCACTCTAGGCCAAGAAAGTAGAATGATTGCGGGGGTCTGGGGGCGGCAGCCCCCCGAAGCTAGCGCATTTTTAAAATTTCGAAATAAAATTTGCATTGAAAACTAAATTTCAAGCCACACTTGGCCACGAAAGTAGAATGATCGCGGGGGTCTGGGGGCGGCAGCCCCCAGAAGGTAGTGCTTTTTTAATATTTTGTAATAAGATTTGTATTGACAACTTAATTTCAAGCCGCACTTGGCCAAGAAAGTAGAATGATCGCGGGGGTCTGGGGGCGGCAGCCCCCAGAAGCTATATACTGCTTTTTTAAAATTTTGAAATAAGATTTGCAGTGAAAAAGCTATTTCAGCAACAGTTTTTATTTTTTCCTAATACTAATGGACAGTGGCGTACCCAGAAAAAAATTTCGGGGGGGGGGAATGACTTTTCGATTTTTTGGAATGGGTTAAAATGCACTTTTTAGCAATTTTAACACTCGTAAAACGCCTTACAAACGCAAGATTACTAAACCACAAGGCTGCAGGGGTCTGGGGGCGGCAGCCCCCGGAAAAAATTTGGGAAAATTTTCGATTTCTTGGCCAAATTTTGTCAGGCGTAGCAGAAAGTTTTTCCGGCCAAACTATAAAAACCAAAGGACACAAGGTTGCAGGGGTCTGGGGGCGGCAGCCCCCAGAAAAAAATTGGCGATTTTTCTAATTTTTAGACCGAATTTGGTCAACTGGAGACGTATCAGAAATTTTTCCGACAAAATGTAAAGCAAAAGATGGGAGTGTCATATCAGACGGTGTATTCCACAAGTAAATGTAGCATAATATACTCGTGTAGACATGCACATGCAGCATAATGTAGTTGTGTATACATGCATAGGCTTTGATGAAAGACAATAACGAGGAATAGTAAGCCACATAGTCGCAGGGCTCTGGGGGCGGCAGCCTCAAGAAAAAAAAATTGGGAAAATTTTTAGATTTTTAGGCCAAATTTAGTCCATTGGAGTTGGAAACGTATCAGAAAATTTTTCCGGCCGGACCATAAAAACCAAAGGGGGGACCCTTGTGTAAAAAATCACTGGGGAAAAATTTCGGGGGGGGGGGGAAATCCCCCCATTCCCCCCCCCCAGGGGTCTGGGGGCCTCAGCCCCCAGAAAAATTTGAGAAATTTTTTATTTTTAGGCCAATTTTTGTCAATTGGAGGCGTATATATCGGAAATTTTTGAAATTTTTTATGAGTTGGACAAAAGGGGGGGTTCGGCCCTTGGCTCCCAGGGGGGGGGGGGCAAAATCGCTGAGGGGGGGGGCCCGGGCCCCCCCCCCTGGCTACGCCACTGCCCCATGGGCCGATTTTTCGTGCTTTTTTATCTAAATAGGTTAAAAGTTTGAAATATTTGACATAACAAAATCTGACTCTGAACAGACCGCTGCTACAACTATGATTTCACGACAAGTGTTGCTTAGAATTGGTTTTTCTATGCAATTATTATTTCAAAATTCTAAAAATACTCCAGCTTCTGGGGGGGGGGCTGCCAAACCCAGACCCCTGCAACCACTCTTTTTTTACGACCAGTGTTGCTTAGAATTGCTTTTTCAATGCAAATTTTATTTCAAAATTTTGAAAAAGCTCCAGCTTCTGGGGGCTACCGCCGTCAGACCCCTGCAACCACTCTTTTTTTACGACCAGTGTTGCTTAGAATTGCTTTTTCAATGCAAATTTTATTTCAAAATTTTGAAAAAGCTCCAGCTTCTGGGGGCTACCGCCGTCAGACCCCTGCAACCACTATGATTGCACGACATGTTGCGTATATAAAACTTTTTTGCAATATCAATGAAATCAGTAAAAAAATTTTAAAAAGCTGAACTTTCTGCAGACTGCCGCGGACTGCGTGTGCGTTTTCACCCCCCCCCCCCCCGGTCGTCGACCATCAGTTGCCCCCCCCCTTCGCGAAATCCTGGGTACGCTACTGACGCCCTGCTTGATAGTTTTTGCATACTTGATTATAGTCTTAAATTAGTTAAAATTTTCTTTATTGCTGTCAATATTCAAATCGTGTTGTACCACTAATTGTTCCCAGATTATGTATTTTAAAGAGTGAATAACCAATATCATCATCAGCTTCGCAACTTAGGCATCTGTGCGTCTGTATATGTATTTATGTAGCTGGGCTCATCATTTGAACACCCTTGTGTAGCTGGAACCGCTCTGTTAGCAGTCGGTGGTCATAGTACACTTGGCAGCCGTAGCACCTTCCTGTGCTTACTTTTTTCCGCAGAGGAAGTAGTTTTGGTTTGAAAACACGACATAAAAGCCAAAAGTACCAGTATTTTTTCCCCACAAATCGACCAAAAATGGGAGGTAAAAAAATATGGCTCCCGTACGCGCCAACCAGTACCAATAGAGAAGAACCATTCACAGTTTGAAAGAAGGGTAGCTGACTATGTCATGTGCGCAGTTGGTGCCGGAAAACAACTAGACTCCGTGACAAGAGAAGCTTGTCAAAATTTTGTTGACCCTTGTAAAATGAGCCATGTTCTGGGTGCACGATTTTGTCAGCTTCATATTGTAAGCTGAACACAGATTATTACTAGGTAATATGTTTATGAAATGTAGCAGTAGTTCCTTTGTATGTATTCTGCAGGCATGTACCTGTTGGGGTTTTTTTGGAGGGGGGGTGTATTTTTTTACCCCATGTTTCCGATCGTATTTTTTTACCCCCTCTGACTATATTTCAGGAGCGCCACCTTGCCCCCAAGCGTTTCAGTGTGCTATATTTTTAGGTGTTTAAAAATGGTGCGCAAGACTGAATTAATGCATGAAGAACTTTTGGCGCAGACTGTTTCTGAAATCATCAGTCAACTGATTTCAGCCCACAAGTAAGATACTTTTTTTGTGGGTATTGTGACTTGGGTTGAGCGAGGGGCCAGACCACGTCGACCAAAAATTTTTCTGATTTTATCTACCTTTGTTGGGGGGGGGGGGTGCAATTTACTTGTACTTAACAAAAATTTTTGCCAAATTTAGGATGTTTCTGGTTGAATAGGGGTGAGGGTTTTCAAAATTTGGAGTAAAGCATCTTGGTGGACGTAGCTTTTTGCTTAGAGAACCTCTATTCGATTTTATTTTTCGGATTTTCTGAGATACAACCATAACCATGCATTTATAGTACACACGCGGTCTCAGTCAGTCGCTTTTTCGAATTTTTTTTTGGGGGGGGGGGACAGATTAGCCATTGCACGCTCCTGTTTTTTTCGGAAAAATTTGAAGGAGTATATACCCTCCCATTCACGTTTCGCCCCTTCTTCAACTAAGCTGTAGCTGATTGTGGTGTTTTTTAGAGAGGGGCGCGATGTAAACTTGAACAAGCTGAAGGGCAGTGCGGCGTCCAAGTACGGCCTGAGCACGCAGCCCAAGCTGACCGACATCATTGCCGCTGTGCCCGCCGACTACAAGCCAGTACTGCTGCCCAAGCTCAGGGCCAAGCCTGTGCGCACTGCGTCGGGCATTGCCGTCGTGGCCGTCATGTGCAAGCCACACAGGTGATTGGCCTGAAGGACAGAGGGACAGGGACAAGGACGATTATTGGTCATGATCCTTATGCTTGTCCCTGTCCTTTTGTCCTTGCAAAGTCAGCAATATATACTACTGGACAAGGACGATTATCCTGGGGTCATGATCATACGTGGGCAGCTAGGCCATATTCGGGGGGGTAGCCAACCACCAGCTGTCCTGCTGTCATGGTTACTGTCTTTAAGGACAGTCTGGGGGGACAAGGACCTGTCTGGGGGGGGAGTGAATACCGGTTCATGGGAGAGGTCATAACCCCCCCCACGCCCATGTATGGTCATGATTGTCCTTAAGGATATGGGGATAGGTCAATTAAGCTGGCGTCATGGTTATTGTCTTTAAGGACGTAGGGAATTGTCCTTATCGTGTCGTTTTGTCCTTCATTACGCAATAAATTTCAAGAAAATTACTTGGACCTATTGAGGCTATGTTTTACACAGAGAAAGTACATACATGTTGGTCTCGTTCAGGTCTTATATACCTTGTTTACATTGTCCTAACTTCTGACATAAAGTTCAGAGGGTCCCAGCACCTAATTTTTTATTTCCAACTTGATTGTCTAATTTTTGGTTTATTGCAGATGTCCGCACATCAATTTCACGGGCAACATTTGCGTCTACTGCCCGGGGGGGCCGGACTCGGACTTTGAATACTCCACCCAGTCCTACACTGGCTACGAGCCGACCTCCATGCGAGCCATCCGGGCCAGATATAATCCATTCTTGCAGACGCGAAACCGACTGACCCAGTTGCAACAGCTGGGACATTCGGTGGATAAGGTGGGATAGTTTGGTTCAAAGATGGGATGGGATGGATTGGAGTGGGAATGTTTTTGGTTGGGAAAACTGTATATATAATATGTATTGATTTAATGAAGATGAAGAGCAGCTTTTAATTCAAGGGCTATTAATTGAAATTAATTAATTTAGTACTACTACTAAACATTTATTGTCGAAAATGCATGAGCTATAGCTCGTTTGCGCATTAGACAGCGAATAATTTAGTTTAGTGTAAGTTAAAAGTTAGTTTGAAGTTTCAAAAATTCAGATAGTGTTTCTGCTTTTCTCAGATTTTTATCCATTTTATTCCATTGTAATGCGCAGAGAGTTGTGAATGATTTTTTCATAGCCTCTGTTCGACATTTAGGCAGAATCAACAAATAGGCATGTCGCTGGCTGTGTGATGAATTTGCCAGCAAAACGAGTCTTTGTAAATATGTTGGCGTTCCTTCGCGTATTGCACTGTAGGTTGTTTGCATTGATTTCTTTAAACGTCTGGCTGCCAGTGAGTCAACTTGACACGTCTTTCTGACTGAATCATACCATGGAATACGTAGTAATTGACGTAAGGCTGTATTCTGAAATCTTTCTAGTCGTAGTTGTTGCATTCGAGGGGTCTGTCTTTATCATCCACACTTAATTCATTGCCTTCTGTCGATATGCTCAACTCCGAAATCCTCAAACGTGTCCGATGGTATTATTATTATTATTTAGTGTATGGGTTTGGCGTTGAAATGGTATTTTATTATATATCTATTATCTATATGTATATGTAAAGTTGGCGCCGACAGTTTTTTCATAATTTTATAAACCTGCGGACTTTCTTGGTGGATTTTAAGAATTTAAGTTTTCGGTTCTTATATATAGTATATGGGGTGCGGGGGGTGGGGGGGGTTGCAAAGCTTCCTTCCCAGATTTGAGATCTCGGGACAAGCCCCCTCCCAGACCGATACCCCGTGTACATGTATAGCAGGCGGGGAAAAAAACCCACCCCATTTTTTTGGGGGAAAAAACCCACCCCAGTTCCGGAACTTGGGTACGTGGTACAGGTCTAAAAATTTACCAGCGTATAGTACAGTCCCTGTAGGCAAACGTATATAAGCGGTATCCAAAAGGGGTCTCGCTGGTATTTTTTATGAGTCAAAAATTGGACCCCCCATTTTTGCCCTGACATGGCTCCAAGGGAGGTGAATTTTGGAGTCTCATTTCTCAGCACTAAGAGATGCGAGCTCAAATGTAAAAACACTTTTACAGAGGACTACCCTTCCTCTATTCATGACCGCAGTGGCAGGTCCCTCCTTCTTTCGTACGAGGGGGGGGAGTGACCGAAATTAGACGGGGTAAAAAAAACTCATGTGGGGGAAAAAACCCACTTTTTGAAAATGTTCTGGTGACGTCGAAAAACCTAGTAGCTACCCCAGAAGACTCATGGTAGTGCAAAAAGACGTTTATTATTATCACAAATGCGCAAACTGACACTTTCTTGATCGAATTCTGGAATACGGGCCTAATAGTCGGACTTTGTCATTTTGAGGTCCTTTTGCAGCGGCAAGTAGTATTCTCTGCTACTATTGCTAGTTTTTTGTATGTTTTTAATTATAATCTGTTAATTTCTTTTGTTTAAACACCAAATAACCGAATAAAATTAAAATATGGCTGTCACGACCAGTCACACCCACTGACGGTACCCACCACCAAGGGTCGATGGCGTAAAATGTAGCCATAAGTGCACATTTTGCGTGCATTTGAAGCGTTATCGCAACTTTTTAGTTGTTTTCAACGTTTTCAAGCGAAATTAAGGTGTTTTGTTTTCAAATCTGAAAATTCAAAATTTTATAATGGGCTGCGAAGGGCAGTTTTCAAACTTGTGTACCTGAGGCCCCATAGCAAATCTGCGTATAGTTTTGGCATCAGTGGCCTTTACTACTCCGAATACGTGCCATAGCGTTGAAAAACTACCGCTAACACACTTTTCGGGTGATTTATGGGGTGGGTTTTTTTCCCCCACATGGGTTTTTTTTCCCCAAATGGGTTTTTTTCCCAGGCAAGTTTTTGGCTTCCAGCCAAAAAACGGTAAGAGATAGCGAAATGAAACCGGTCCCAGCGTTTAGAGCAAGGTTAGGCCTACGACAGATTTTTTTGGTTTCCCGTGAAAACGTATAGTCTATGAGCTACATGACGAAATATGAAAATGCGGGTTTTATTTTCCCCGCCTGCTATATATGCTTCTAATTGTTTTTGTCTTTCTCTCAGTAAATTGACAGTAATTAAAACAAGTGAGAGAGATGCTAACTTAAAAATTGCTTTTCAAAACTGTAGAAATTTTTTTCATTTTTAATATGTGACATAATATATATATATATATATATATATATATATATATATATATATATATATATATATATATATATATATATATATATATATATATATATATATACATGTATAGTTTCTGCCAGTGTATATACATATATGCGTCAATCTATATATATCGGTTTTCTGTAGTCGTGTGTATTCACTAAAATACTAGCTTTTTGGTATATACGTATATATATGTATAATACAAACAGTATGTATTTTTTAAGAAACTTATAGCTTCTTGTTTTTTTTCTCAAAAGTGGGTCGTCAAAAGGCAACGCGACAGTGAGTTTTTTGTTGGAGGAGTTATTTGTTGACAAGGGTTGTGTTTTTTGCAGACATTTTTTTCTCCCTGTTGACTTAGAGTTGTTTTTTCACTCAACTATGACTGCTGTGGGACAAAGAGAAGTTGTCGTCGGTAGGGAAGAAATTTTTTGTCAGACATCTGCGATTGGTCTTAGCCGCATTCCTCCGTAAGTGTTAGGTTGGAAAACTGTTTTGTGAAAAAAACTTTTTCTCAACTTGTGTTGACAGTAACATGCGTTGGAAGTTTTTAAAGTTAAATTTTTTCGGGTTTTTTTGCAACTCCAATGGTCACATGTGTATACGATTCAAGAGCATCCAATAATACATTCGATAGAAACTGTGTGTAGTTCATGCACGTGTTTAAAGCACTGTAAAGAAACCTCAGCTGAGAACTATCTGTGTTGTGTAACGTTTTGTAACACTTTGACAGTCATTTTTTAACAATTCTCAAACGAACGAAACGATACAAAACATTTAGATTGCTTCTAGAATTATATATTATACTACTTGTCTGAAATTGTTTTGATTTGACTCCTGTTTCTCCGACTGCTCAATAACTTGTCAGAAGTCAAAGTTTTTTTTTGAGGCAGATCTACAAAACTTTATGCCCCGTTGGCAGGGGCGTAGCCAGGGGGGAATGGGGGGAATTTCACCCCCCCCCCGGAAGTTTTTTCTGAAATTGCACAGATAGTTCCCCCTTTTGGTTTTTATTTGGCTGGAAAATTTTTCAGGCGCGTCTCCATTTGACTAAAATTGGCCTAGCAATCAAAAATTTTTCCAATTTTTTCTGGGGTTGCCCCCCCCCCCAGACCCCTGCAACTTTGTAGCTCAGCGGTCCTTTTTGTAAGACTGTGTCCATTGAACACATTCTTTTTTAGGCTTAGCTCATCCTTTGAGAACATATCTTTTAAGCTTGATTGTCAGTACAGTCGAACAGTTATGCCAATTTTTGACTGATCAACATTATTGAAATTCAGTGCATTTTATATAATATTTCATAATATTCAGGAACCACTTGGTGCCAATTCAGTCTAGCGTATTTCCATAAATATACATAGTTTTTAGTTCCAGAGACGGAACAAGCTTCTGCTTCAACCTCAGTGGATGTTTACCGACTTGTCTGTGTTCAGTATGACTTTAATGTATTTATGTGTGTGTGTGGGTGTGTGTACGTATATGCGTATGTATAGATACATTACGTAATGCCGCGAATATGATATTACGGTAGAGTTGTGACTGAAGCTTCCCTCACTGAATTTCACACACACCCTTACAATAATACAGACTGCAATATGTCTGGCAAAATATTGCAATCGTGTTCAAACAAAAATTTATATGTATATGTTCGTTATATTATTTTATTTAAATGAAATTCATATTGTGTAATATATATTATATTAAGTGTGTATGTATATTTGAGTTTGGAGTGTCAGGTTTTTCCTCATCATTGTATTTTACTAAGCATAAGAGAATGAGAGACGGATGTATATAGATGTGTTTTCGATTGATGATCGTGTCGGTACGATTAATAAATCAATTAAAAGCCAACACGGTAGCTAGTCTTAACCACGGTATTTTACACCTAATAAAAAATGCTCTGGGTGTTTTTTGGTGTAGTTTAAGAAAATCGTAGTCTCTTTACTCGTAATGTATAGATCTGTCAGAAAAACGGGTCACTGCGATTATGGAACTACCACCTTTGATCTAAGCTCTTTGTTACGTATGTATATTGTAGTATGTATATATGTATTTATTAATGTATATATTACGTGGAAGAACGTAGAATCAGTGGACTGAACGAAAGTCATGAGAGGTAATGCCGTATTAGTTGTGTCGTCTTGTATTCGAATATAAAGCCATATAGTGCCATGTTGCATCATTGTCCAGGTAGGTAGACTGTGGCCAGTGTGGCCGAGTGGTTACGGTGTTTGATTGCTAATCTGAAGGTTGGAGGATCGAATCCCAGCTACTCGATTATACGTATTCTCCTTGAGCAAGAGATTAGGGCCACATTCCTCCTGCCAACCCAGCAGTCCATCCTCATCTGGTCGGTAAATGGGTATATACCACAATAACGTGGGAAGGTAACAGGGGTCGGGTCTGTGTAGGGCATTATGCCTTCAGGGGCTGGCCCCCCCTCTACGGATGTAGTCACTGGTGAAGTGGCACCCCTGACGCTCCCTCCAGGGCTTTGTAACGCAGATGAGCACCGCACCCGAGGGCGAACACGCCAAAGGATAGTTGTCTACCCGCGGGTTACTTTTACCTTTTTTGTATTGTCTAGGTGGAATTCATTGTAATGGGCGGCACGTTCATGTCTCTACCGGAGGACTATCGGGACTACTTCATTCGCAGTCTGCACGACGCTCTGTCTGGACACTCGAGTTCTAGTGTCGTCGAGGCGGTGAAATACTCCGAACGATCGTTGACCAAATGCATCGGCATCACCATCGAAACCAGACCAGACTATTGTCTCAAACGACACCTCAATGATATGCTAGCCTATGGGTGTACTAGGTGAGATTATTGAGGGCAGGTTCTTTTACTGTGTTTATAGATATTATATGTATATGCTGGGTTTTTTTTTTGGGCCAAAACGTTAGCATTGGCGAAAATTTTTGAGAGTTTGCTAAAACTTTTTTGGTCGCTTTAGCCAATTTGCTAAAACAAATTCGGCAGAAAAAATTTCTGATAACTCTCCAATTCACCAAATTTTGTCCAAAATTCAAAAAAATTTTCCTATGCGTCCCCAATTGACCGTTTTTTGCCATTAGACCCAAAAAATTTCCTTGTGACTACAATTTACACACATCTGCAACAATGTTTCACATAACATTAAACATGTTGATCCACTTCCAGTGTAGTAATTTATGTTTCTGTTGTTCAATTTTTCAGTACGTTTGTTAAAATGACTTCGTTTATGGAAAACTTTCGTAAACCATGTTCGGAGAGACATTCCGATCCGTCAAACCTGTGTATTTCGGACTAATTCTAAAAAGTTTCGGCCTCGCCTGGGAGCTACTATAATGCCCATCCCAGAACTTGCTCGTTCATGTGGTTCGAAAACGCCAAAATATGACAACCTAGCATTTGTAAAGAAAGAAATTGGGAAGCAGACTTTCAACTTCGGCATTTTTTGGCTGCGTGACGGCATGCAAGGGTGTACCCATAGAGTGAAGGGGGGAATTCCCCCCCCCCCAAAAAAAAATTTTTTCCCAGTGAATCTTTACCCCTTTTGGTTTTTATTGCCCTGCCGAAAAAAATTTCCGATACGTCTCTACTTCACCAAATTTGACCTATAATAAAAAAATCTGCTAAAATTTTTCATGGGGGCTACCGCCCACACACCCCTGCGACTACGTGGCTTACTTTTCTTTGATATTACCATTCACCAAAGCTTATGCATGTCTACATGAGTATTATGCTGCATTTACTTGTGTAGTATATACACTGTCTGATTTGACGTTCGCATCTTTCTTTTAATTTTCCTGTCGAAAAAAATTTCTGATACGTTTTCAGTTGACAAAATTCGGCCTAAAAATTAAAAAATCTCCAATTTTTTTGAGACTACCGCCACCAAATCTCTGCGACTCTGTGGCTTAATGGTCTACCATTTGCAAATGCAATGCAAATTTTTGAGTTAAAATTGCAAAAAGTGCGTTTTAATCCATTCTTCCCAAGTCTTTCCCCTCCGAAATTTTTTTCTGGGTATGCCATTGCTTAGTCACTTGTGAAAAAATTCAATTGAAAGCCAATTGAAGCTAAATAAACGCTTTAAAAACGTAGCTAAAAAAATTTGGCATTGGCTAAAAATTTTTCGGAGCTTTTAGCCACTTTGCTAAAACTTCCTGGCGAAAAAAAAAACCCAGTGTATATGTATATATTATATATATATATATATATATATATATATATATATATTTATATATATACATATATATATATATATATATATATATATATATATATATATATATATATATATATATATATATATATATATATATATATATATATATACATTTATGGATCTGGAAGTGTGGGACTGATGACAATGAAGATATCCGAAGTCTGAAGCCTGAAGTCTGATCTAAGGGCAGATAGGGCTGACATGAAAATGTAGAATTGTCACAAGTGGCAGACAAGTAAACAAAGGATTTTTCGATCACCCACTTTAGGAATTTCTATTTTTTTATGAAAGCGAAGGGTAAATTTGAATGTTGAAAAAATTCTGCGTGTAGTTTTCAGAACAGTCTCTTCCCACTCTATTATCCCCATCCCCATCTTTTCTCATAAATATATCAGTCGCCCGTTTCAAGAACCATATAAGTGATTTTGGCCAAAAAAATTTTTTATTGCATCATTCGATAGGTGAGCCCTAGGCGCATCGGCTGGTGTTGAAAAAATTTTCCGATCGGCCTCATATACTGAGTTATTGAAGTTTTTCACATATCCGCTTTTGGAAATTATCATATGACCGCATAATAACCGGTTTTGTTACTAGAATGGTTCTTGCTCCGGTACAGTCAAACTAAGAAGCATATGACCGTTTCAAGATCACGTGATCACGTGAAAAGTATCACGTGGTAGTTAAAGTCACGTGATTCAGATGACCGCCAAATAAACGGTTTTTGTACGAGTGTGCAGACGTTTACTTTTTTGTTTCAAGATCGACGAACGTGACCTGGAATCACTGCAAGACAGATCAAACATCAATAAAAAGACGATCGGATGCCGCTAAAAAGAATTGTCTGCAAAAACTGCTCGTTTTTCAGACAATTCTGAATTACAGAATCAAAATTATTTTCAAAAATTCACATTTTTTAAAAAAACATGCACAGACGCCCGCCTTAAATTGTAATTGGGGGTATTTTTTAGGGGGGATATTGGTATTTTTTTGTAAACACTTTCATTGGGTTAAACGTAATAATACATAAAATTTTCCTACGTATAGTGTTGTTTTGTTTCAGTTTTATTAAAATGCTGGTAAGATAATTAAGATAAATGATAAAGGGAAGATACTTAAAACAGGTCTAGAACTGTAAAAACTGCTGACAAAAAACTGCTCGCTTCATTTTCCAACTTTGTTAAACAATATAGGTGGGGCGGAGACAAAAATTTCATTAGGGCGGAGCCTATTTCAAATTATACTAAATGATTGGCTGATGAAATTACGTCACTCAAAATGCTGCTTACTAATTGGTTAATGAAAATTTGAAAGTGTATTCGGGACAAAAAACGTTTAAGTGCCGGTCATCTGCAGGTCACGTGACGGAGACTCAGCCCATTTTCAAAACCCAAAATCCAAATTTTCACATTTGGCGCTTACAAAGCACTGCAGATGTCCGGTTTAAGTCCGGTTTTTGCCCCGCAAATTTTAGTACGTATATAAACTCATAAAAATGAAAACAAGAGGTATAATAGTGACACTAAAATTAAAAAAATGAGATCATGCGACGATGAAAAAAGTTAGAAACTTGTGAAGGGATGAAGCGTGCATTACTTTCGACAGTTTTCTTTGATGACAGCCTTGTTTTGAACTTACTTTACTACATAACGTTATGTTTTTTTACTGTTCAATATCATAAGTGGTTTATTTTTTATCATATCTTGTATGATTTTTGATATAAGCCTGTGCGCTACGTTGAAGCACAAAATTTGCAAAAGAGCTATTTCAGAAAGTTTCGGCCGTGGCAAAAAATTCGGTTTATATAGGTGCAGTATAAACTGTACAGTTGCATAATTATTTTCAGATCGTTTATTTCTCTTTCTCCATACCCACTGTTTTAGAGTTTACTGTTTTGTCTTATAATGTTTGCTGTTTCAGTGTTTACTGTTTTGTGTTATGATTTGGTCTGTTTTCTAGAATTTGATCTGTGTTTTGTATTTAGTGAAGTTAGTACAAGGGTCCACGTGTGTAAAACTCGACTTATAACCTTTTTAATTCGCTCTAATGCTGATAATTTACACTGCTAAATAATCACAACTGTTCACCATCACAAAAAGTATTCAAAAATTGCTAGGAATTGTTATAAACGTTTTTTATTGATAACTAGTCCACAAAGCCCCCTCCAAAACAAAACGAGAACTCAGTAGTTTCTTATTGGTTGATTTAAAACTGGTTTGATGCTTATTGGTTGATACGAAAACGGCTATCTGCAACTTGATGTTGATTGGCCAGTACTTTGTTTCTGATTGGCCGGAAGAACACAATTTTTGCCCCGGATTGAAGTCACGTGACAATCATCTCTACAATATCCAGCAGCAAAAAACGGCCAAGTAGCGGTCAAGCGACATTTTTTGAGTGTGTTGTTTGGCTATCATGAAAATTCCAGCAGTAAATGACCTATTTAATAAAAACCTTCCACTTTCGTTGTGCTATAAAAGCCAAAGAGCGGTGGAAAAAAAACTGCCGTTTAATAGAAACTGGGACCTCTGCTAAAGTTGATGTTGTACGTTACAGTGTGGTTCGGTGCAAAAATTTGCTGTTGTATCTCATAGTCTGATAATTGCACTTTTTTCTCAATAAAAGGTTTTAACTGCCAGGTTATCGTACTCGTCTTTACAACGTTTCAAAAGCAGTGTATTGTGTCTCGGGGCAAAAAACGCTTGTTTATATCTTCATCATATGCTAAAACCGCTCATATGACTTTGAGGCCTTATAACTCAGGAAAGGTTGCGAATTCGTGAGAAATTTTTTGGGGTCTGAAGAAGAACCGTTCTAGCTACGTCCACACTAAATTTGACCCCAAAATCTTGAAAAAAATGACCTCTCAACGTTTTTCGTCATTTCCCAAAAGTTAGGTTTTTGTCGGTTGTATGGTTCTTGAAACGGGCGACTGATATTGTGTGTGAATTTGTTTTTCAAATATCCTCATATAAGACACGCAAGGGCGTACTCAGGGTCGCGGGGCCAGGCGTGTTACGGCTCCTGTTTTTCCTATTTTTTCCTATTTTTTCGGCCCCCTCCTATTCCTATTTTTTGGGAAAAGTTCCTATTTTTTCCTATTTTTTCAAATTTTGAATAGAAGTAGGAATTTTTTGGGCAAAATACGGGGCAAATGCTCACGATTTTGAATTTTTGCTCACCAAAATTGAAAAATTCTGCGTACTGCTCCAAGGGGCCCCCACTTCGGTTTTTAGGTCTGACCAGAAAAATTTTTCCGATACGACACAATTCTCCAATTTTTTTCCTGGGGACTGCCGCCCCCAGAGACCTACAACTTTGTGGTTTGCTATTCCTTGCTATTATCTTTTATCAAAGCCTATGCATGTGTGGCCGGCCAGGCCACGTTACTACACGGTGTTGGCATAGAGACGCAGGACCACCTAATGATGTGAGGCCGAGTGCACCAAACCCTACGCCTCAACGGTTTCATGTGCAGAAAAATTCGGACTTTACGGCTAACGCGGGTACACCGAATTATAATAGCCCCAGACTGGCGGCTAGTTTCGATGCTGAACACAGGTTTATAGCAGGCGGGGAAAAAACCCGCATTTTCATATTTCGTCATGTAGCTCATAGACTATATGTTTTCACGGGAAACCAAAAAAATCTGTCGTAGGCCTAATCTTGCTCTAAACGCTGGGACCGGTTTCATTTCGCTATCTCTTACCGTTTTTCGGCGGGAAGCCAAAAACTTGCCGGGGAAAAAAACCCATTTGGGGGAAAAAAAACCCATGTGGGGGAAAAAAACCCACCCAATAAATCACCCGAAAAGTATGTTAGCGGTAGTTTTTCAACTCTATGGCACGTATTCGGAGTAGTAGAGGACCCTGATGCCAAAACTATACACAGATTTGCTATGGGGCCTCAGGTACACAAGTTTGAAAACTGCCCTTCGCAGCCCATTATAAAATTTTGAATTTTCAGATTTGAAAACAAAACACCCTTATTTCGCCTGAAAACGTTGAAAACAACTAAAAAGTTGCGATATCGCTTCAAATGCATGCAAAATTTGCACTTTATGGCTACTTTTTACGCCATCGACACTCAGTGGGGGGTACCGTAAGTGGTTGTGACTGGTCGTACCGGCCATAATTTAATTTTGTTCGGTTATTTGGCGTTTAAACAAGAGAAATTAACAGGTTATAATTAAAAACATACAAAAAACTGGCAATAGTACCAGAAAATACTACTTTTCGCTGCAAAGGGACCTCAAAATGACAAAGTCCGACTATTAGGCCCGTATTCCAGAATTCGATCAAGAAAGTGTCAATATGCGCATTTGTGTTAATAACAAACGTCTTTTTGCACTACCATGAGTCTTTTGGGGTAGCTACTAGGTTTTTCGACATCACCAGACCATTTTCAAAAAGTGGGTTTTTTTCCCCCACATGGGTTTTTTTTACCCCGTCTAATTTCGGTCATGCCCCCCCTCGTACGAAAGAAGGAGGGATCTACCACTGCGGTCATGAATAGAGGAAGGGTAGTCCTCTGTAAAAGTGTTTTTACATTTGAGCTCGCATCTCTTAGTGCTGAGAAATGAGACTCCAAAATTCACCTCCCTTGGAGCCATGTCGGGTCAAAAATAGGGGGGTCCAATTTTTGACTCATAAAAAATACCAGCGAGACCCCTTTTGGATACCGCTTATATACGTTTGCCTACAGGGACTGTACTATACGCTGGCAAATTTTTAGACCTGTATCACGTACCCAAGTTCCGGAACCGGGGTGGGTTTTTTTCCCCCAAAAAATGGGGTGGGGTTTTTTCCCCGCCTGCTATACTGCTCCGAGCGAGCAAACCGAGGTGTTATCTTTGTTTTTATCTTTCAACAAAGCCTAAGCATAAGTAAATTCAGCATAATGTACTCTTGTAGACATGCGCAGGCTTTGTTGAAAGATAAAAACAAAGATAAAGGAAATAGTGAACCACAAAGTTACAGGGATGTGGAGGCGGCAGCCCCCAGGAAACAGTTGGAGAAATTTTTAATTTTTAGGCCAAATTTGTCAATTTGGAGACGTATCGGAAATTTTTTTCGGTCGGGCAGTAAAAACCATAGGGGGGACCCTTGTGTTCAATATCTTCAGGTTAGACCAAAAGGGCGGTGCGGCCCATTTACGAAAAAATAGTAAATAAAATAGGAATTTCCCAGAGAAAAATAGGAAAAAAATAGGAATTTCAGAGCAAAAATAGGAATTTTTTGTGGACTTTTTATTGAAATATTTACTGTGTAACAGTAAACTGGTGTTTTTTCGTCAAAACACAGGTTACGCATAGCGTCATTCAGTGGCGTAAAAAATTTCGGGGAGGGGGTAATGACTTCTCGATTTTTTTTGAATTGTGTTAAAATGCACTTCGCAAAAAACGACACATATTAGCATATTTCGTTCAAAACCAATGCTACTGTTTTACTAGAGCGGCGAGAGTAAAATTGGAGCTCAAAACACTGAAAATTACAAAACTGGTGGGCCGACAAGGGTCCAGAAGCCAGTGGCGTAGACAGATAAGAATTTCGGGGGGGGGGATAATCCCTTCGATTCAGGGTTTTTTTTTCAAAGCGGCCAATGCTCAATTTGTGCTCATTTTTAAATTTCGATGCTCATTTTTAAGTTCGAATGCTCAAAAAATTTTAAACGTTTTTTTGCACTGTTGCATTGCTAAAATGACAGGTATGTAACAGTTACAAGTCGAAGTATATATTTAGTAAAGACAACACAATGCACAACTGAGGAATTCTGTGGGGCGAACCACAGCGCTGCAGGGGTCTGGGGGCGGTAGCCCCCAGAAAAAATTGACGATTTTTTAAATAGTTGGATTGAATGTGGTCAACTAGAGACGTATTAGAAATTTTTTCGGACAAAAATTAAAACGTCAAAAAGATTGTAACGTCCGTCAGACAGTGTATTAGGCTTAGGCTTAGGCTTTATATTACACAAGTAAATGTAGCATAATATACTCGTGTACTATGTAGACATGCAAATGCAGCATAATGTACTCGTGTATACATCCATAGGCTTTGACGAAAGATAACAATAAGGAATAGGAAGCGACAGAGTTGCACGGGTTTGGGGGCGGCAGCCCCCAGAAAAAGATTAGAGAAAATTTTTATTTTTGGACCAAGTTTGGTCAATTGGAGACGTATCGGAATTTCCGGCGAGCCAAATCGAAGAGCCCTTGTTGATATTTTCTTATGAGTTGACCAAAAGGGGGGGTGGTACGCCCTTGATACGTCCTGTATCCAGGTTGTACCTAACCAGAATTTTGAGAAAAAAGAAATCGAACCTATGACAATTTTTTTGAAAATATAGCAAGTTTGCAAAGGTGCGGCAGCCACCAATAAAACATGCCGAGTTTTTAAGAAAACAGACCTTTGAAACATGCAGGAAAAAGCCATTTTTGCTTAATAATCAGCATTTTTGTGCGCAACTTCGAGCACTGTGAAAATTTTTTTGTTTCGCCGATCCAACAGGGGGATTCCTCACATGGCTGCGCCCTTAGCCTGATATACTGACTATATATACATAAGGATACATAAGGATATATACATGTATATACTGACTATATATACATATGGATACATAAGCTGAGACAAAAATCTATGGAAAATAAAGTGATGGTCATGAACTTCCCTACTTGGCAACATAAATAGAGAAACGATTTTAAGATCTTATTTGGATCAATCTGGGACATCCCGAAAAAAGTTCCGACCCACCGGAAAAACTAAAGGGACGCGACACTTGTGTAACATGATTCGTGGAAATTTTTCAAAATCTCAATTTTTTATCCTGGTGACGTCTTTGGGCAATAGCAACAATGCTCATTCGATGCTCATTTTTATTTTTCAATGCTCATTTTTATGTTCTAATGCTCAAATGAGCACAAATTTGAGCAAAAAAAAAACCGTGCTTCGATTTTTTGAAACGTGTTGAAAATGAAATTAACTTGACTGCAAATACCACACAATGTACATATATAATAGTTAATCAGCTTATTTAGTCCACAAGCCGTGCTATTTTTAGACCAGCGGCATCGAAAATTAATATGTAGGAAAAATCCTAATCCGAAAATTAATATATTCTACTACTGGGACTCAGAACACCGCAAATTATACAACCGGCAGGCGGCGAGCGAACAAGTAGGCCCCAAACGGGCGAGGTTCCTTCGCTGATTGAAAAAAAGAGTTGGTTTCAAACCAAAAGCTCCTTCTCTAAAAGGAAGACAAATCTTTTAAATATCACGACGATTTTTGACATTACAGACAATCAGTGGCGTACCCAGAAAAAAATTTCGGGGGGGGGGAATGACTTTTCGATTTTTTGTAATGGGTTAAAATGCACTTTTTAGCAATTTTAACACTCGTAAAACGCCTTACAACCGCAAGATTATTAAACCACAAGGCTGCAGGGGTCTGGGGGCGGCAGCCCCCAGAAAAAAATAGGGAAATTTTTCGATTTCTTGGCCAAATTCTGTCAATTGGAGACGTATCAGAAAATTTTTCCGACCGGACCATAAAAACCAAAGGGGGGACCCTTGTGTAAAAAATCACTGGGGAAAAATTTCGGGGGGGGGGGGGGAATTCCCCCATTCCCCCCCCCCTGGGTACGCCCTTGCAGACAATAAATTTTCAAAAAATGTATTTTTACTATATTACAACAGCTGAAAGACACACATTGTATAATAAACTGTATATACACAATGCACCCATGTACACATGATGTCATGAAACACAAATCCAGAGTTGCCGCCGTCAGACGTCTGGGGGCGGACGCTCTTAGGAAAGAAATTGGGAAAAATCGTGATTTTTAGGCCGAGTTGGAGACTTGGCCCATTTGTAGACGCATCAAAAATTTTTGCTGACGGAAATGAAAACAAGGGGGATCGTCAAATCAGTGTGGCACACAAGTAAATGCGGCATAAGGTACACTCGTGTACACATGTGTAACAGGCCAGCCAGCCGCCGTAATACTCTTTCACACACGCATACATACTGTCTGGGCCAGCTACGTACTATAGTCAGCTACCAGCCAGACACACATGCACACGCACTCATCAGAAATTTTTTCAGCCGGACCATAAAAAGCCAAAGGGGATTCCTTCAGAGCGGTGAGCAGAATTTGAGCAAAATTTCAATTTTGGTGAGCAAAATTTCAAAATCGTGAGCATTTGCCCCGTATTTTGCCCAAAAAAACCATGGACGGGAGTGATCCTGGTTTTGTTTGATTTCTGGCGACACCAGGAAAAATTTCGCAGTTTTTCGATTTGCAACTTATTTTTTATGCACTTTTTGGCAGAGCCAAAATCTTTTTTGCGATTTTTCGATTTCTCACTCAATTTTGTCGCTCTTTTTCAGCAATCAGGAGGATAGGGGGTTGAGAGGGGTGCCTGCTGTCTGACGGGGGGGGGGGGGGAGTGAATACCCATGATATGTAGCTGTTTTTTAAATCTTTGTAAAAAAATACGTGTCCGTAATTAGTGATTGAACTATTATATATGGCTTATCAATTTCAAAGAAAGTAAGTTTGTAGCATAAAAATGCTAATGAGTGCGTCAAAAAGTCAACTAATATTTCAGTTTGTTTTGAGCGTTTTCTGATTAATTACCAATCTCGAGGCTGTGCTAATTGATCGAGAAAAACATTCAATCAGAATCATTTACAGCTGTCTACAGAAATGAAAATATAGTCAGTTTCTATTGTCAACACAGGAACTATTAATAGTGTGTCTCAGCATTAGCCTAGCTTATTTTAGCTGGCTCTCTGCTTGTAGGTTGTCATTTGAGTTGGTGTCAGTGGTCAATTGTTTTTAGTCTATATTTATTGTAACGGGATTAATTTTTTTGGGACTGCGTGGGTTGGTTGCTTTTCTCTCCGACTTTTTGTCAATGTGGCTGAAACTGATGACGTTACGGTACAAATAGAATTATTGGTAAAAACAAATTTCAGTTTAATCCGTTTATTCCATATTTGAGGATTAACCGGTCCTCAGTCACTAGGTTGTGACTAGCAGGCCTAGTTATAACAAGCTGTGATTTCGTGTATGATTGCACAAGGGGGAAAATGTTTCATGTTTGTGTGGAAACACACACACACACACACACACACACACACACACACACACACTTGAATTGCGGAAAAGACTAGACTGGGATTTCTGCTTTACTTCTCCCTGTATATTAGATATTTCGTTTTTCACGTCTCGCTCTTATAGCGAAAATTTCGCGCATAGAATTTGCAGTTTTTCCCCCTTCCCCCTTTGAATTGCATTTTTCTGCATTCGGGCTTTGCACAAAGTTATTACATGCTTTCTGAACAATGCATTCTCATTCTATACTCTTGGTTACAGTATGATTATTATATGTCCGTTTTCTCTCTAGGCGGTCCTCTTGTGTAAACATAGTTTTGTCTGTATACTATGTATTCTAACATGCCTGTGGAACTGTATCTTTTGTTGTCGCCGTAGAATAGGTTGTTTCAAGTTGTCTAAATTCATTATTCGCCTTCGGGGGGGGGGGGTTTGGGGGGTGTCCGATTAAATATTAAAGCGAATCGACTTCATGTATTTGTCTTTTAGATAAAATTTAAACAGTGCTTTTTTGTCAAAACTTTTGCTTCGTCTGACGCACATGCTCAAACTTCTTGCGTCATTTTGAACTGCGTAAAGCGGAAAATGCAATATAGCGTGTGTTTTAGGTGAAAGTTATATGACGTATTAGGGGGGGTTAGAGGGGGTATTCACTCCCCCCCTCAGACAGCAGGCACCCCTCTCAACCCCCTATCCTCCTGATTGCTGAAAAAGAGCGACAAAATTGAGTGAGAAATCGAAAAATCGCAAAAAAGATTTTGGTTTCCGCCAAAAAGTTCATTAAACATAAGTTGCAAATCGGAAAAATGCGAAATTTTTCCGGGTGTCGCCAGAAATCAAACAAAACCAGGATCACTCCCGTCTATGCCTCCCTTGCCGATTGCTCCTGTGCATCTCTGATTACAAAACTAGAACTATACACTATACACGCACGCTGAAATGATGCCACATTATTCTCCATATTTTTTACTTTTCCTTTCTATTTTCAGACGTGAAATCCCTGAGATTTTTTCATTTCCCCTTCCTATTTTCAGATTGGAAATCTTGTATATTTTTTCATTTCCCCCTATCTATTTTCAGATTGGAAATCGGGGTTCAGTCTGTGTTCGAGGATGTGGCTCGAGACACGAATCGCGGTCATACCGTCCGGGCCACCTGCGAGAGTTTCCAGATGTCCAAAGATGCCGGGTTTAAGGTGGTTTCTCACATGATGCCCGATCTGCCCAATATCGGTCTGGAACGAGACGTAGAACAGTTTGTGGAATTCTTCGAGAACCCCGACTTTAGAGCTGACGGACTGAAAATCTATCCTACGCTGGTTATTAGGGGAACCGGTAAGGACAGTAATAAGTATACATGTAACGGGGTCAAAATTTTGAGGGGGCCGCCCCCCCCTGATCGACCAAAAATACTCTAAATTTTGCAAAATTTTGTGAAATTTTTTTAAAAAAGTGCCATTTTTACTAAATTTTGCCCAAATTTTCCAGACCCTCCGCCCCTGCCCCTCGATTTGGGGGAAGGAGGGGGTCCCCCCACCCCTTCTCAATTTCACATATATGTCTGAGGAACAGGGTTTATTGCATACATGTAGTCACGGAGTTGGGGGGGGGGATCCTCTCATAATTTTCCCCAGGGGATGAAGGTGTGGTCGGGCCAGGGACAACAGGGGAGGGGCGGTACCGCTGTTTGCTGAGTTTTCGTCCACAGTCTCACGAAGAAAACAAGAAATTCAAGCCATTTTTACCTAAATTTTGCCTAAAAACTGTCAAAATCGCTACTTTTCTGGTAGAAAAAGGTAAAAATTGCGTCAGTCTTAGGGGGGGGGGGGTTATTATTTTGAGTTAGCGTATCAATTTTTTCAATTGTTTATGTTTTCACACTTATGGTGTGTGGGATATGATAACAATTCGTTTTTATAGCTGAATGGCATATTATGTCAAGCCTACCTGGCATATTATGTGGCATATTATATACCTTTTTAAAACAGGAGCCGTAGCGTTTTAGTTAAAAAACTATTGGTCTAAGAAGAAAGGCATATTAAAACATCATCTGAATGAATAATTTAATAGTATTAATAAGTATTTTTAATTAATCAGCAACTCAAGCTTCAACAAAAGTAAAACAATGAAAAAACGTGAACCTTCTGAGCGTTTCAGTCCCACTCCCAACCTCAGAAAAATGTTTTCTAGAACTAATACTAAAACTGCTGAAAAAACTAACTAACTAACTAAAAATACCTAAAACTGGTAAAAAAGTGATGTCAGAATTTTTCTAATGAATCAAGCTTGTCAAAGCTGGTTTGTC
Source organism: Trissonchulus sp. WLG1_4 (assembly GCA_030248245.1). NCBI lineage: Eukaryota > Metazoa > Nematoda > Enoplea > Enoplida > Ironidae > Trissonchulus > Trissonchulus sp. WLG1_4. The sequence goes on from JASANF010008715.1 coordinate 25,174, forward strand.
GTGTGAATTGTTATCTGACTAATATTTTTTAGTAAGCAGTAATTATATACACACACGATACTCCGTAATATACCTTACCGAAATATACTTTTTATTAACTTGATTTATATATAAAACAACATATTTGTTTATAAACTTGTTTTCTAAACTTTGCAAAGTTTTTTTGCGTCTTTTTAGGATTCTTTAATGAATAGACTGTCGACTAACTGGCAACCTAAAGTTTTAAAATTACTGTGCGACTTTCGTAAATTAATAGAGTAGTTAAAATTAGGTTTTTTTATTTTTTAAATTTTACTGTTTATATACTGTTTGAAAAAAGTTGGAAAAAAAGTTTGAAAAAAATCACATTTTGAGTTATGTAGAATGTGTGCGTAAAGATGTGTAAAATTTATGTATATTAGTGTGTCTTCTTATACTGACGTTTCTACTATGATATTCTTTGATGAGTATATATATGTATAATGCAGGAGGGTTTATACTAACTTTGCGTTGACATAATTGTTTTTTTAGTCGGGGGAGACATTAGTTTGTGTCTGGTTTATTTTTGTAGGGGCGAGGGGTTCCACTATAATTTAGAATATTTGACTTGGGTAAGGGATGATTTACGATGGGGTTTGAATAAAATGGCGGGGGCGTGGTGTATATATGCAATTTCTCAAGCCCCCCTTTGGTTCTAAAATTGTTAAGACTTGTCACAACAGTTAGTGTTTGTTGATAAAAGCATATATATAACAGCAGTAAATATCTAGGTTAAATGACAAGTGTGTAAGTAGATTTTCGGTTGGGAAAAAAACATTTGTAAAAAACTTAATAGGTAGAGAATGTGTTTTAGTTTTCACATTTTTGTATCAGTGTGTTTTACGATTGTTTGAAATAACTTCACGACTGCGGATACATATAGCGATAGAAAAATAAACAATTTTTTGGTTTAACTATTTTTATTTTTGTCAAATTAATAAGAAAGAATATTATGCGGTATCACTTTTTATGAGAACGTTTTTTACAGACTTAATTTAGTAGTCTAGTAGTAGTATATTTTATGCAGTAGCCGGAGACATTATTATTAATTGGTATTTTGACATACGTTTAGTTGTGTTAAGATGCGTTTGCTCTGAAATTTTTGTAACAAAGGTTTTAATTGTTTTGTATTATTTTTTACACATCAGTAGGAAGGACGTTTTTTAGTTAGCCGACTTTTTTACGTGATATTTAGTGGTTTAAATGCAAACTACATTTCTAATAGTGTCAATATAAAATTAATTTTTTTTCGGTAAGCAGTTTTTCGACTAAAATTAGTTATTTTCTTGTGTTATACACTTTTGCAGCTGAGGAAAACTGAGGGGGGTGTTCGGAGTTACCGGAAGGATGGGGGGGGTGGAGCAATAGAGGTCAACCTGTGGTCAGGAGCGATCTTTCTTATTTGTTGAATTCCCTTAAGATATGGAGAGACTCTTATAAAGAACTCTAAGCAAACAACACAATTAAGCTAGATTGTAAATGTGTGTTTTTAGCGTAGAATTGTTTGTATAATATATACATTTTTGTCGACATGTGTACAGCAAAGATAAGAATATGCGTTTAACGATTTCAGACATAGATTTCTGTCAGTCTGATGGTGTTATAGTTTTACACAATGTTGCTAGCAAAAAGCTACCCAAATAAATTGCATTATGCGCAAGGCAGTTTGTTTCGTTTTTTTGGTGTAGTGTAAGTATTTTTTTCCATATAGTTTATAGATTTTGTCTGAAAAATGGTAAACTGCGATTCTGAAATATACCCCCTTGAGACAGTCCTTATATATTTTTTCAGGTCTCTACGAGCTCTGGAAAACGGGTCGTTATCGCAGCTACCCCCCCGATGTCCTGGTGGACCTGATTGCCAAAATCTTAGCCCTGGTTCCCCCCTGGACCCGGGTCTACCGGGTGCAACGCGACATTCCCATGCCCCTGGTGACGTCAGGGGTGGAACATGGGAATCTCAGGGAACTGGCCTTGGCACGCATGAAAGATCTGGGCACCAAATGCCGGGACGTGCGCACTCGGGAGGTGGGCATCCAGGAGATTCATAATAAAGGTGATTGGGCAACCCCACCTGGATATATGGTCCGGCTGATCCAGCCATACATGGAACGGGGTCAAAATTTTGGGGGGGCCTCTCCGCCCTCCGGCCAAATTTTGGGGACCCTCCCCCTCTGATCGACAAAAATTACCCCAACTTAAATTTTACGAAATTTTGCAAAATTTTCCCAAAAAGTACAATTTTTACTAAATTTTGCCTAAATTTTTGGGATCCCCCCGGCCCCTCGATTTTTTTTTGGGGGGGGGGGTGTCCCCCCACCCATGTATATGGTTCCAGCCCTGAACTGCGGTGCTCAGTTCTGGTACTATAATCTGTTTTAGAAAATGCTGGAGTCTGAGACAAAAAGAAACGAGCGATTTCGTTACGAAAAGATCGTATGCTAGATAAGATCGCCAGCATCAAGATTACAGCGAGTTATTACAACAATCGCGCATCCTGTTTGCTCTCAGGGTTCAACAGTTTTTGGGCATACTTTAGTGACCCATTGCTTTACCAGAATCATTAAACGGACTGGACTTATTTTAGTCTGAAGCTGACGAAGAGGCCTCGGACTAATCGAGTTGAAATCTGTCTGCTGCTTAATGTTAGTCCAGCGTATAGCTAGTGCTAGACCCATTGCTAAATTACCACTGGACTAACATGAAGCTTAATATTAGCGGTCACAGCTAATAGTCCATTTAGTCTAACTAGCAGCCTGGTAACAGACGGAAATGAGCACCACACCCCAGGCCTGGATCAGCCAAGACTTTACTTCCCAGGGGTTATCTTTACTTTTTAAATAAAATTTTAAATTTTGACTAGGGGATAATTTATGTCCTCTCGGTCCCCTGACCCCTGTCACCTGCCTAGGGCTGCGTGCACTTCACTAGCAAACATTATAAATAAAACTAGTATGCTCACTGCCACGTGCGCGTTGCTCTCCTGTTCCGGGCTAGCCCGCGGACAGATTGACTCTCAGAGAGTGTCAAAGTCAGGGTCACTTTGTGAAAAAACTTTGATTCAAAAAAAGGTTTGAATCGAATTCGCATAATCTATTTTTTCCGTCCCTTTTTGAATTAGCAGATTTCATTGACACTGTATAGCTCTGTTAGGAGTGTGTCAGTTGAATCTCAGCTAGCAGCTAGCTACCGTATGAAGCCTGTTTACAACTTTTTTCATTATATACATAGACCATAGACGTATTTTAGCTGCTAAACTTTGTTATCACCTCAGTAATAATATGCCACAATTATATATTAGGTGTAGGTCAGCGTTAGATTATAAGTAAGAAGTTATTGTGTGGTATTTGTCAGCTTTGTCAATTAATATTTAATTGATAACGAGTGACTTACTGTATTTTATACTTCACCGATTTGCTCAAGTACAGTCGACCATTTTTAAATGACTAATGAGTTTTTTTAGCAATTATAGTAAGTATATATTCTCAATTGGGAATCTCATTAGGGAACACATTCTGTAGTAGTCATTTTTTATAATTTTGTGGGCTCAAATTTATCCCGTAGGCCTAACTCATTTATCAATAATTGTATTTTCTAATTAGTTAGCTTAGCTATTAAGTATAATTAGCTATGTGGGTCAATGAGCTGAATTTTGTTAATGAAACAATAAAAGAAGCGTGGGTGAGATTTGTGATTTTGTGATTTGATATTTTTCAAAAAGGTGTTTTTAGATAGCGGTGGCATTAGCAAAAGTACCAAACGTTTTTTGGTATGATTATAGGTTGTCTAACAAACACTTTTAAAAATTACGCAGGTTTTGTTAATAATGTATGTAGAACCAGTTCAAGTTGAAGTGAAAGTTTGGACTCTGTGAAACTAGATTTGAGAAGTTTATAGTTGTTTTATTTCTTTTTCTTTTATTACAGTGCAGATATTTCTTGTATTGCCTTTTCTTTTATTCAAGTATATATGGATTATATAGTGTTGTTTCTTTTTTCTGTTGTATATATATATATTAGACATGTTAAGAATTTTGCCTGATAATTCTTCGTTTTTTATTTTATTTTTCTTATCATTGGTTTATTTTTTATTTTATTCGTCTTCTTTTTTCTTTTTTCTTTTCACTAGTCATTGTTTTTGTCTCTCCCCTCACATAACCCACTTGTAGTTTGTTGGTAGGTGGTGCAAGTTTTTGCTTCGTTATTTGTAGGGCAAAAAAAGTTAAACTTTAACTTTAACTGAAATTAAAAAAGTTAGGGGTCTTACTTTAACTTTAACTTTAATTTCAAAAAAAGTTAGAGGTCTTACTTTAACTGTAACTTTAACTTAAATTAAAACAACCTTACTTTAACTTTAAATTAAAGTTATTTTAAAAAAGTTATATAAAAGTCATTGATTTTTGGCTTACTTTAACTTTAACTTAAATTGATGCCTGAGCCTTACTTTAACTGTAACTTTAACTTAAATTGAAGCAATGGCCTTTACTTTAACTTTAACTTTAACTTAAATGAAAATGGTTTGACTTTTTTGCCCTAGTTATTTGTACTAATTAGCTTGTCTTTGTTTTTGTTGCCTAGGTTAGATGAATGATTAATTGAGTCGTAAATTATGGAACCTGATTTTGTGAATCAAGCTAATTTAGCTTTTCATTCATTCTATATAATCATTTTGTATTATTGTTTTTTCCTTTGTCGATTACTGTAGATTATTGTAGTTTTTTGTATGAGTTTCTTGTATCAAGTTATGTATATACATACTATTGTTATATAATTCAAGATGCCTCTGAAAATATTTTTTGATTTAAATAGGTACACGGGCATAGCGGAAAGGGTTATTCCGGGGAATCCCCCCGAAATTTTTTCCGACTTAAATATTGTACACAAGGTTGTTTTTGGTTTTTTCCCTTTGGTTTTTATTGTCGGGTTGGAAAAACTACCGATACGGCTACAATTGATCGAATTTGGTTGAAAAAAAGCAGAAATGTTCCCAATTTTTTTCTGGGCGCTCCGGTCCCCTGACCCACACCTGCTTTTATGGCTCAATGTTTCTTGCTTTTGCGTTTCACTAAGGCGTGTGCATGTATATATGGGTGCATTGAGGTTTTCAAATTTGGTAACTTCTGGCTGAACCCTGTACTTTTAATGCTGCTCTGGTTGCAAAATTATGTAGTATTATTTTTGGACGAAATTCATATGCTACTATTCGTTCGTTTTTGCGTTTAGAAAGTGTATTTTTTAGCACATTATACAGCAAGAAAATGGGATATTCCTTCCGCTCCCCGAAATTTTTTCCTGGCTACGCCACTGCGTATGTAATAGTCAGGGGAATGTATATTTCTTCGGCTATGTTATTGTTAATTATTTTTTAGTTTTTTTTGAAAGGTAGTGCCTAGTGGTCGTATATATGGATTCGTCCATAACTTTTGTACCCATCCATTTTGCTATTTTTTGTAAAATTTAATAATTGAAGAAATACCTGCGTGAGCAGGTTTGAAATCAACTCAGCTTTGATTCGGAAATGGTTTTCATTCGAATTCCTATCCTATTATTAATTCATATCCCTGCAAGATTATGTTTTAAGATTAAATATAGCACAAGAATAAGGACAAATTTAATGAACCGGGCTTTTTTAATTCTAAAAATTAATCTTAGTGATATTTTTATTGCTTACTTGCTTACGTGCCCAGTCCTGATGGACCATAAACGCTGCTGCCCTTTACTACACTTTACTTACTTGCCCTTTACTTTTTATTGCAAAACATATTATATATAAATCCTAATGAGGATTATCTTCTGTATTCCTTTTTCTGTTTTCAAAACTCAGATTTATATTTGCTATTTCCAACTTTTTGATATTAAATAATTCTTTCGTTTGTGCTAGAATTGAAATTAAGCACGAATGTATAATATTATTTTCTGCTTTCACTATCCTTTGAGAATTAGTTTTGCTAAAAAACATTAGGTTCCTCTTCGCTTCATTTTCATATTTTATTCTGGAATGAGTCAGTGTTTTTGTTGAATTGTTGAAATCTCCTAGGCGCTTTTCTGAAATATATTTGCTTTTGAACAGATGAATTAGTAGGTGAACTGTATTACCGTAATAAGTCGATAGTTTATCTTGAGAAAGTTTATGCAACGAACAGATAAAGTTTTGAATCTACATAACAGCTTGCATGGAAATTTCAAAACATATGTATATAGTTAAGCTTTGCACAGCAGTTAACGAAAATAGGTGAACTTTTAGTAACAGGAAAACTGGATTTAAAAACTGGGGGCGGAATCTTTAGCGATCTTCTTCATCAGAATATCATAACTTTTTGCAAATTTTTACAGATGCCTTTTTTGCTTTCTTTTTTGGATTTTTTTGAAAGCGGGGATCTCACTCGTTTCGCGTTTCTCTCTCGGTGGAGATCTTTACTCTGTGATCGACAGTTGATCCAGAATTTCTTTTCTTTTGCAGAATTTTTTTACGTTTTGTCTACATACGTTGCTTCAATTTGCTGTTTGAAGATTTTTTAAACCTGATATTTGAAAAACTAAACGGGGCGCTTGTGTAAAATTTCACTCAAAAATATTGGGATACGAGTTTGGGGGGGGGGCGCTTCGTCCCCCTTGCCGAATCCACCACTAATCCCCCCTAATCCACTAACCCCCCTTGCCGATCCACCACTAATCGACTTTTGCTGTCAATCTTTGTTCGGTTTCACTTCAGTGACGTAGTCTGGATTTTGCTCAGCCTTAAACTTTCGAACGGTCACTCTGTAGTTTGTAAACTTTCCTTCCATCTGGGATTTTGTGTCGTCCAGAGTGGCAGCCGAATTAGACTGGAATTAATCAGTTTTCATTGTCAACAAACTAAGTAGTTTAGCAGCAGTTTATAAATTTAATAGTCTTTTGGGTTTGGTCGACGTAATATGAAATAAAATTTGGAATATAATTGCGATTGAAATTATTGTGGGGTTTTTATTTTCACAATTTAATGTCAAAGATTAGAATTTGTGCATAAAAGAAACGTTTTAATATTTCTAATTGTAAAGTTAAGTTGTCTAGTATCTTCCTAAGCTTAGTATAATATGTGAAGTTTGCTACTACACATATTTTGTAGTGCAGCATCGTAAAGGGACAATTTTGGATGAATGTTTGTGAGGTAGGGGGGGGGGCTAGTAGGTCAGAGAGTGAAGTGTGTCATTGGGTCGGTTTGGGTCAATTTTGAATTCGAAGTCCGAATGGATTACATGATGAAGAGGATGGATCTATCTGTACAGGGATGCATGGGAGCAGCACTCGGCGAGGGGGTGCCTTACCCTCGGTGGGGGGGGGGTGAGTCGTCCTGGTTTTGTTTTTTCTGGCGACAGTCGGTAAAATTTAGCAGTTTTTCGATTATGAACTCATTTTTGGGGCACTTTTTTGGCACAGCCAGAGAATTTTCGCGATTTTTCTAGTTTTCACTCAGTATTGGTTCACCTATTTGGCCCTCAGAGAGGGAGGGGGGCCGGGGCGTTGGGGGGGGGGGAGGTGGATACGCCGCCCCCCTCCCTGCCTCTCAATCTGTATCTAAATCCGTACATGTATGAGGGGGGGGTGGGGGGGGGACCCCTATTAGGATGGGTGTTGCGGTGGGTTTAGTATTGGGCAAAGCGGACTAATTTATGTTTGGTCAGACATAGAGATCTATTTTATTTCACTTCATTTACAGTACGCACTGTCGTATTGTTATTCGCTAAGTTGGGAAATGGTTAGGTCGTTGCCTTTTATTGAAGTGCATAAACCGTAATGGGTACACAACCCACCACACATGTGCAGCTAAGAAAATCTGGGGGGGAGGGTATGGTGCTACGCTAAATTATACGCATTAAGACCTTTCTTGGGGGAACAGTCCCAGATTGGAAATTTCGGGACAAGCCTCCTTAGATGTGACCCCGGGACAAGCCCCTTTGCTTGATGGTGAGAAAAAGTGTCCAAAGAACTTGAAGCCTGCCGCAGATTGCTCTACAGTGCTTCAAAAATGACCAAAAAGCTAAAAATTGATAAAAACATCCAAATTTTGCCAAATAGTTCACGTGTTAGGCAAAAATTGAAAATTTTTGCGTTTTTGTCAGTTCAAGCTAGACTTAGCAACGGGTCGACATTTTTCGACTCGACCCGACCCCAGATAGATTCCAACACGACCTGACCCGAACCAACCCGCATTCTCGTCAATCTGCTGTACAAACTCTCAAATACAAAATTTTCTATTTCAATTTTTATTTTTTAATTCCTAGGTTGTACGCTCCGCGAATCTCCAGTCTAGTAGTCATTTTGCTAGAGTCCATTAGGTCAAGAAAATTGTCAAAATGGCAAAATACGTATAACGTCAAAATCTAGGATTTATACCCAAATTTTTGACCCGAACTGACCCGCTCAACCCGCGACTCGACAAATCTCAACCCGACCCGATCCGACCCGACCCGCCTGCGAAATCTAGTTCAAGTCCCTGAAACGTCGGTACAAGCCCCCCTTAAAATTGCGAAAAATACGGGACAAGTCCCCCCAGACCGAGACCCCGTGTACATGTATGCCCACGCCCATGTAGGCAACCCACCCCAAAATTTTCTCCGTCCACTCTTGACATCCAGGTTGACTGTAGTAATTTTGGTGCATCTTAATATTCCCACTGACTGTTTTGACTAATTTTTCCGACCGGATTTTTCTGCTTTTGATGACGGGGAGGGTATAAATCATTATTCTGGATTATGGAAGATAAGCTCAAACTAAAGGCAGCTTATTTGTGTTTTGTTTATGTCAGTAATTATACATATTATATATACGTATATATAATGAATGTAGTGTAAATATTACATATTGTGCAATTTATTCTTCTTTGTTGATTTTGACATTGCTCCGCTGTGACATTTTTAGATTTCCAAGAACTACTTTTGGATAGGAAGTTAATAATTATATAGTGCTGTAGGGCTTTTTGTATTATATATGACTATACAACATATTAAGTTTTATATAATAGGAGTATATAATATAATATGTCTATATATGATACAGTATATAAGTAGTCAAGTGTTTGTTAGAAATTTCGTCCGTATATAATTCTTTTTAGTTTATAAGGTCAGGTTGTCAACCAATGATATAATAGGGGTTCCGAATTTCCGATTATAGCAGGCAGGGAAAAATCTGCTTTCTCATATATATTATATATATATATATATATATATATATATATATATATATATATATATATATATATATATATATATATCTATATATATCTCTCTCTATATATATATATATATATATATATATATATATATACCTTTCTGTACTGATATCTCTAGGATTAAGTTATGAGGGGAAATATATAATTGTTATTAAAAATTGACACACCATGGAATTTTTTATAAATGAGAAATGACTGTTATTTCCAAAGTGTTTCTATATTTGCACTCGACTCTCTTAGTGCTGTGAAAAGATATATACGGCATAAACCACCATCTTTGGAGCCATATCTCGCCAAAAATTAAGGCGTTTCAATTTTTGACATATAAAAAATGCCTCAGAGTATTTTGTGGCATACTGTTTTTCAATTTTTTTGACCTGTGCCATATATAATTTTTCTCCAATCTTTCGGTTTGATTTAAGTTAGCCATGAATTTAGAGGTTTTTCGATTTCATTTTTGGTGTAATTCCGACAATGTTGCTGAGTGCTCTGTTATTAATTGAATAAAGTTTAGTATTATGGAGTTTTTTATTAAATTACGTACACATATATATTTTCATTTTCGATGTACGCTTTTTTCAATTAGTGTTGACTCTTGTAACATTTGTCTGTACGACGGTATATATGTATATATGTTTCTGTGTCATATATGTGGTTGCAGTGTCAAACAAGTATTTTGAATTTAGGCACTTAAAAATTGGCAGTTTTCATGAAATTTCGGCGATTTTTACTGAAATTTACGCCAATTGTTGTGATTTGTCAATTGTCATAGATTTTTGTGTTTTTGTATATAAATACTAGCCTTTTTGTTATATTAAAAAGTAAAATGTCTGAAAAACATCATTATTCCTGTCCCAGCAAATTTGACTTTTTTTACAGTTGGACGGACAAGTTTTCTGAAAAAAGTTTTTTTCATTCAGGCGAATTTCAATCTCTCCCAGAGTGGTGAAAAAGTGCACAAATTTCTCATCTGGGTCAGATGACATATTTCCCGTTTTTCTTGATTCTGCAATTTTTCGAATCAGCATTCACTGTAGCTATCTTGTCGTTAATTGTTGTATATACAGCAGTTGAATTCCCAAGCGTCTGTTAAACGAGTAGTATATACAAATAGATGATTATTATTTGGGGGTAACAAGTAGCGATCGACCGGAGGCTCCGGCTCCGGCTCCGGCTCCGGCCGGATTTGAGCCTCCGGCTCCGGCTGCCGGAGAATTTTCACTGTTCAGACTTTGGAAAAAAGTTCAAATTTTGAGAAAAAAATCACAAGGTTAACGAAGCGGTTAGTCGCTTACAGTACTTTATTACTGCCAGTTGTAATGGCGGTGACTACCCCTCTCTAGCATTATGTTTTTTACGTCTCTAATTGACTAAACTCGGCCTAAAAAACAAAAGTTTCTCACACTTTTAATCCAGGGGCTGCCGCCCACAGACCCCTATAGGTTTGTTTGTAACTACGTGACTTGTGACTTGAACTTGACTTTTAGCTCTGATGTTTTCGGCCGGTCAAATTTAGTACAATGTTTGCATGAGCTGTTATTTCGCAAATTTTTGTGTTAAAATAGCAAAAAAGTTCATTTTTACCCATTCCAAAAATTAAAAAACAGTCCCCCCCTAAGTTTTTTCCTGGCTACGCGACTGGTATACGCCGAAATTACAGGGGAGAGGGGGCGGTAATCCCCGGAAGCTAGAAACATTTATGACATTGTATCTTCTACAAAGTGTAATCTTTTCCAAATTGTCTATTTTTTGGGTGTATATAAATAAGCTTCTTGACAATTTTGCAAGGTTTGACTAAAAGGGGGAGGTGAGGTCCGAGGTTCAGACGAACACCCTGAACAGCCCCCTCCCTCTGACTCCTGACTACGCCCTTGGCACCGCAGTCAAAATGCTATATATACTGCTTAATTTGACCAAATTTTTGACTTTTTGTCAATGTTGATGAAAATTTTTTGTGAGATCACCTAAAACCGGGACGAGTCAGTGGCCAACTATATATATATATACTGGTCGTATGAGTGTGTATATAACGACATATGTATAGAAATGGGGCGTGACTGTTGAAAAATTAAAGAATGCTGTTTCGAAAAAAGATTGAAAATTTTTTCACAATTGTCAACATTTTTTCTAATTGAATTTTTTTTAAAAACACTGCCTCCGGCTCCGGCTCCGGCATTTTATATCCGGCTCCGGCTCCGGCAAAATTTTACCTCCGGTCGTTCGCTAGTAACAAGTAGAGTTTATATATATGTATGCAGCTTTTTGGAAGTTGTATATACGTAATATTAGCTTATTAGTTTTCTTCGTGCTGCAAAGAGCAAAATAATTGATTCGAGCAAAGATAAGGACGTGAATGAACTTGTAAATATAGTGTGCTCATTTTAAGCTGAATTTTTTTGTCCTATCTTTAATCCGCTGAATCCGTCTGGATTATACCTAGAGTACATAATACGAAGAGTATGACACTATTACTATGCATACTTATTTTGGTTCCCTTCTAAATTACTGTTGGATACCGTCCAAACTAGTTTTGCAAATTACTGCCGAGTCCCGTCTATACCAACTTTTGACATTTGTCACAAAGGGGCAAACTGTTCGTAGTCTGAACAGGAGTGGCTTATAATTGTGAATTGTAAAGATCACTTATGCAGGACATACCTACATAAACTACATGAATAACATAGATATGTTGAATAAATGAAGACTTATGGCACAAGGGTGGGTCTAGGATACAAGAATTTAGTTGTACCTTCATTGTTGTTTACGCCTTGTTACCAGTATGCCTACTCAAAAGCTTGGAATGATAGTGTTTTTAAATTAATTTCACTGTGATAAGTATCTGGATACTTTACATGTGTCTATTTTGAACACTAAATAGACGGTTTCTTGCAAAAAAGTTACGTTCCGCTGTAAAAATGCAACATATAACTAGCTCAATTAACTTGTTGTTAT
>JASANF010008717.1:0-10044 GCA_030248245.1 Trissonchulus sp. WLG1_4
GTTATTATGTTTTTAATTAAAATAAGGATAGTATAATACACTTAACAGGTCTAGTGCGTCTAGTTTAGACTAGTTTGACCATGTCGTATATATCTAAGTTAAGTCTATTTATGTTACAGTATTTCAAAAATGAGCAAAAATTATTTAAACTTTAGCCTAAATTCGATTGTTTTGGGATTTGATCACCCATGGTGTGATCTGTAGTACACTCAGCCCCTTGTATGAAATCTTTCAGGGGCCATAACTTTTGATACGGTAGTGGGAAAATAATAATTTTAACGTCATTTGAGAGGAAATTGTTGGAGCTTTCAAATGATGGGTGACATGGCCTCAAACTGGACGTTAAGCTTGCGTCATAATTTAGAATTCGAAATTTAAACGTTTAAACGTGAATGGTATACGTCAAGTAAGGTATCATTCAAAAGCGCCTGCTGTTCTGAGTTGAAAGGCGTCAATTTTATGTTTTTACGTTAACGTTGAGGCAAGTTATGACGGTCTGAATATTCGAAAATTATATGACATTATAGTGGGTTGGGTTGAGCCGATCCTGAGTTATTATCATAATTATTTTTGAGCAAGAAAGTTTATATAATATAGTAAGGTAATAAGTGTATATGTGCATAATGTTATAGTGTATAATGTGCCAACTAGTCTGTCTGCTCTTATTTGTTTAATCTCGTCAGCGAGTTTTACTGTAAGTCAGCACACAAAGTTCTAAGTCCTGCTAGATATTAAACTTGGCACTAAAATTTGTCCAAAATGCAAAGTGTCACCAAAGCGAAAGTCGCCAAAGCGAGTGTACCTCGATAGTATAGCTTGAAAGGAACTGAATTCTTTTTTAACTTTTTGCAGATGTAGTGCCGACGACTGTGCCAGTGCCCATCACTAGACAGACCACAGCTAAAGCTGTAGCGACAACAAAAAAGGAAGACGAGCGAGAATGTAAGACAGCGTGGACTGTACTTCCTATTCTGAAGAGATTGTTGTCTAGGCTTGCGGCAATAAATTGTAGTTACTATAATGAAATTTTTGAGGATAACATATAGAAAAGTTTCGGTGTTGGCAGCTCAAAAGCGCTCTTTGACCCGTTTTTAAAGGTCTTTGTGTTATTTTAATCCAGAATCAGCTGAACTATTATATTTTAGCGCAATTAAAAGACAATAAATAATCACAATAACACGAAATAATCAGTTAGACAGTCAATAAAACCAAAAAAAACACCAAAATCTACCTAATCTGCCGTTTATATGCGTTATTTTCAGCTACTACTGAAGAAACTGTTGCGTCTGCCGGTTTTCCTTGGTGGATTATTGTGATCGTATTTGTCGTGTTACTAATATTGTTGTTGATTCTGATAATCGCAGTGGTAATTGTACGCCGTAAAAAGAGCAAAAGTCAAGAAAAATCTACCAAAAAACAGCGGAAAAATAAAAAAACGACTGTCAGTGAAGCTAGGACTAACAAAAAGTCTTCCAGAGCTGACGTTCCCACGTCTATGGAATCAAGAAACGAAAAGTTAGTTTGCGACATGAACTTTACAAATAATTTAATAATAATAATTAGTTTGGGGTCCGCTATTTAGCCAATGTATTGTGCTGTGCTATATATATTTTCCTGGTTATACACTCGTAGCCAGTGACAATTTAGGATACGTGTCCTGCTTCCCACACAATCAACAGAAACCAGTGAATCAGTTCATTAATTAATCACCATCCACACAAATCTAACCACTATCCAAATCTACATTTACGTTTTATCAAAAAAGTGAGGGCTTCTAACACAAAAATAGGTCAGCTTCAATAAATCAAATCCACTTTTAGACCGTCCAAGTTTTCTGTTCGGTCCTAATCCAACTAAGTCCAACTCGGTCCTAATCCAACTAACTCGGTCCTAATCCAACTAGTCCTAGCTTAAGTCCAATCCTACTGCTCCTACTGGTCCAAATGTGAAGACTGTCGCGAAGTAACTCTTGCGCAAGTTTATATAGCCAGAAAAAGACGTCATACGTCTAAGCTTGTCAAAGTGCAAGTTAAAAATTTCTAAAGTATTAAAATCCCTTTTTATAGGCGCTGTACCAGTCAATTTCTATATTTGAAATGTCGAACTAGGGACGGTAACAAAAGTATGTTATGTCAAATTTTCATACCGTTATAACAAAAGAATTATAAATTACCAATGAGGGCTCACAAATTGCGCAACCTCTGAATACCCCTACATTTTTATTTAAGGATACAGTCATGTGACAGCTTATTATTAGCAGTTATTAATTAATTTTTGTTATTTTAGAGCCATTTCTGCCGTATAACTTATTATTGATAGGATATAATGAATCGGTTATAAACTATTCTAAGCAAAATGACAAATATAATAATCTAGTTTTAAAAATACCAAAACAGTTTTGAAAACTTATAATACCATTATGACTTTTGTCATAGTTCATGAGCTGAATTTTTTTACGCTAATAAAATGAATTTTTGTAATCCATATTGTTAAGTTGCTGTAGGCCAAAAAACATAAAGCCTAATAAACTTACAATAATTAGACACCCGTGGTGTAGTGTTAGAGCAAAGGACTTCTGATCCTTGAGTCGTTGGTACAAGTTCCAATCATGGGTAATTATTATAAAAATTTGAACAAAATGTCCAAGTCCGCAATTCTGATTCAAATTTTGGGTATATAAGTATTTTTTTCAACTTGGCGACTTTTTGAATGCCATGCATATTTTTTAAACTTATTACACGATTAAAACCACCGAACAGGTCTTTAATTTTGATTTTGTATTCTCAGTGTTCTGCTAACGTTAAACTGCTCATGCGCGGAGTGTGTTTTCCACGTCCGCTTCCTTCAAACTGTAAAACTTACCTAATATTCTAATATTGATTGCCTTCCCGACTTGCTTCTACTGGCTTTGCAATTTCTGCCGGTACATTGGGATGGTAAAAAAGTTAACCGAAAGTGCTTTCCCAGGAATCGATCCAACGGCTTTCGGTTTAAGAGTACAACAGTTATACCACTACACCATGCTGCCGTTTAATATTGTAGAACTATGTATGAGAGTACTAAAATATATTCCATACGGTGCATGTCTACAACATAGTTTTGGAACAGAATGTGCATGTTTAGCAGAAAGAAGTTTTTCCATAGTTTATGTATACTCTATAAGTTCTGCAAGAGGTGGCTGTACACCGAAACGTACAGTCACCTGCGGCGAAAAGAGGACAACTGAGGTGTTCGAACATTGATGGCCTTTATATATGACCACAGTGTACGTAACAAGCTAATTTACATATTAGTTTAACATTCGGCGAACAAGACAGACAGACGTACGTAGAGAGAACTTATAGGTAGATGAATTTTAGTTCTATGTAGAACTTTACATTACTCAACAATTATAATATAATTTTTTGTTATAGTTTCCGTACAAGCTAAAATATACTAGAACAGTTATAATATTATGTACTTTCAGCCTCGAAGGCCCAAAGCACGCAAAAGAACAAAGGTCTTTTACAGCTCGCGCAAAAACTGCAATGTAAGTTTAGACTTGCCCCATTGATTCCACAAAAACAGCTTACTCCGTTTTAATAAGCTAGGTACTAGAGGCTTTTCATTGATTGACCTTAGGACCAAAACTACAACATTCAGGATTAGAAAAAACAGTGTATTCATTAACATATTCTTAACAACAATTTTTAATGCATTTTTGGTTAGGTAGAATTTCCTACGTTATACTATGTATGTAGAATGGCAGGGTGGGTCGAATCTTAAACTCAAATGATTTAAAAATAATAAACCGTTTTATAGTGAATAGTATGAAGTACATTCCTACTTTTGAACTATTAGGTCTGCGTTAAATAATTCCTGTGGAATATGGACACTGCAGGGTCACGGATTAGTAACTTCACAGACGATCTTGTATTGGGGTAATTGGAGTATGTAATTTGTTTTAGGGTACGCAAGGACAAAGATACGACAAAGCCAAAATCTGCAATTGGACCATCAACTAGGAAACCTCAACCGACCACGCGAAAGTGATAGGGCTAAAGAATCAACAATAATGAAACTTATATGATTAATTCCTTAACTAATTTTGGCCTAATTTAAATTGCACTTGGCCTAAAGTTAATGTTTTAGAGTAATTTAGCCTAAACCCCTGTTCATACTTGTCCTTAAGAACATTAGGATATGGACAAGGACAACTTATGGTTTTATTTGCATAAAACTGCAGTTGACTCCAACTTTGTCCTACATTTTGAACATCGTAAAGACAAAATAATCGGAACAATAATATGGACAAGCATGAACCGTGCACATTACTCGTACTTGTTGTTGTATTCTGAACTGTCGGAACCATTACACTAATGTAACATTTCACAGCATGCTTGGAGTAAATTTTTACTTCACGGCTACGACGTTTCGTACTGATTTCGAACATAGGTACCACTACAAGTACAATTTTAACTTAAGCTAAGTTTAAATCGGCAATGCTAGCTTGTGAAATACACAGATTGTTCAATACGATGTTTTTGCGCGGCCGCCTGAGCGGCCGTGCATACTAATTTCAGTTAATGCACTGAAACTGAAAATGCATGTAAATCATATTCAGTGTCAGTGCACCACTCACTGAAGCCTGCAGCAATGACCGGCTGGCTGCTGCACGTTATGTGCGTGTGTACGTTTGTATGTGTGTGTGCGCCCAACAAAAATTTATACGCGCATATCAGCGTGTAGAATGTTTGAATGCATGCACATGCATGCTCATCAAGCACTAATTTTTGACAGACTTCGATTTCGGGGGGGGGCGGAGGTCTGAAGAAAATTTTTGACTTTTTATAATAGCGTTTTTCAGCTTTACGCTAATTTGTTATAGCCGCAGCCATATCAAGAGCAATGAATTGAGTCTGTTTGTAGTAAAAACCAGCGGTGTACCCAGGAAAAAATGGAAAATTTTTCAAATTTTAGGTTGAATTTGGTCACTGGAGACGTATCAGAAATTTTTTTCCGACAGGATGGTGGGAAACACATGATGGGAACGTCACATCAGACAGAAGACAGTGTATTACACAACTAAATGCCCGTGTAGACATGCAAATGCAGCATAATGTACTCATGTATACATGTATAGGCTTTGGTGAAAGATAATAACAAGGAATAGTAAGCCACAGAGTTGCAGGGGTCTGGGGGCGGCAGCCCCTAGGAAAAAATTTCTCCCAATTTTGTTCTGCACAGACTCTTGCGAATCTGTGTCTTGTTTAGTCTACTTAGTCTTAGTCTTCCTTCTTATTCTCGTTCATCAAGCCTTATGCATATTCATATACATACACCATATATATATATATAGTTATGTATATGAATAGCATAACTGAAACGATAAAAACAACTATCACTCGAACGAACGAATCACAATACAGAACAAGAGAAAAAGCTAGCTGCCGCCCCTCCTCTCACTATTCCGTATATCTTTCACCAAAGCCTATACATTATACATGCTACATATGCTGCATTTGCACATTACTACACACATTATGGATACATTCTATCTATCAATTGACTTCATACACCATATATCAAAATTCGATACATGCTCCAGGACCAAAATCAACCTAAAATGAAAAATTTCCGCTAGTATTTTACTACAAACAACTCGAGATGCTCTATATCACTGCGCTATAACAAATGCACGTAAAGCTAAAAAACGCCTAAAATCGAAAATTCTTCAGACCTCCGCCCCGAATCTGTCAAAAATAGTGCTTAATGAGCATCATTGCATCATTCAAACATCTACACGCTATATGCGCGTAGATTTTTTAGCGCGCGCGCACGAACGTACACACGCAGCGTGACACTGCACACCGCATTGTTATGAGTGGGTGCGCGCTGAATATACAGATTTACATCATTTTTCACTTTCGTGCATTAACTGAAATTATGCACGCCGCTCGCGCGCACGAAAACGTGGCTGCTATTTCACAAGCTAGCATTGCCGATTTAAACTTAACGTAAAAATTATATATATATATATATATGTATATAAATACATAGCTTAATGAAATAAAGGAAGACTAAGACTAGAGTGGTGGACACAGAGAGTGTGTCAGAACAAAATTGGGAGAATTTTCCTCAGGGGCTGCCAACCGTGCAACTCTGTGTTATTTGTTATTATCTTTCACCAAAGCCTATTACGTTATGAGTCATTATGCTGCGTTTGCATGTCTACACAGATCACAGTTGTGTAATACACTGTCTTCTGTCTAAATGTAATATTTCCACCATATATTCAGAAAAATTTCCTATACGTATCCATGACCAAATTCAACCTAAAATTTGAAAAATTTTAGATTTGCCTGTTTATTTACAAACAGACTCAATTTCATCTTCTTGATAACTGCGTAACAATTAGCATAAACTGAAACGCTATTATAAAGTCAAATTTCTGGGTCTCCCAAAATAAAAGTGCTCAATTTTGGTGCTATGAGCATGCATGTGCATGCATTGATTTTACACTTATACACATAATTTTTGTTAACACACACACATAAACATACACACACACATAACATACACACAGCAGTCATTGCTGCAGGGCTTAGGTGAGTGGTGCACTAAACACTGAATATGATTTACATGTTTTGGGGTTTTAATGCATTGACTAAATAGTATGCAGCCAGCAGCAGCAAAAACAGTAATTTCACAAGAGCTGGGCATTGCCAATTTAAACTAGGCTAAGAGTCTTGTAATGGTTCTTGGGAGAGCATAAATCGTAGCCTGGTACAAAAATTCTCAAAGGTGAAATCTAGCTTCCAATTAAAAATGACCAAAAGCTATATGTATCCATGTTTTGAATAACTTATTAATGTTGCAACAGTTCAAAATACAACAACAGAGTACAAAGAGTAGTGTAGCATTCATGTTTGTATCATTATTGTTACAATTATTTGTCTTTACTCAGATGTTCAAAATGTAGGACAAAGTTGGAGCTGAATTTTTTTACGCAAATAAAACCATGAATTTTTGTTATCCTAATGTTCTTAAGGACATTGACTGTAGGCTAAATTACTCAAAACATTAAGATTAGGCCAAGTGTCCATTTAAATTAGGCAATTCCAGCAATTAGTTAGATTAAGTAATGGTATAAGTTTCATTATTTTGATTCTTTAGCCCTTCGCTTTCGCGTGGTCATTTGAGCTCTGAGTTTGATAAGAGTACCCAATTTCGGATTTTGGCTTTTCTGTTGTTTTTTTTCCTTGCAGTACCCTTAAAACGAAAGTTCATTGCTCTACCCATCTACTTACTAATCCATTACTCTGCATTGTGTCCTAGGTATTGCCTAGTTACCACAGGAATTATTTAAGCACAGACTTAAATTATTTAGAAAGTAGGAATTACTCTTCGATACTATTTCACTGGGTTAAACCAGGTTTATTATTTTACAAATCATTTGAGTTTAAGTAGAACCCCGCTACTATCTTCATCATCATTATAGTAACGCCAGAAATTCTACCCTAACCGAAAATCATTTTACACCTGTGGTGTAAATGTTAAAGCAAAATACTTCTAATCCGTTTGAGTCAAAGTTGGTACAAGATAAAAGGCCAATCATGGGTAATTATTATAAAAAATCTTTTTTGTCGATCAATGGGGCAATGTCTTCACTTCCTACATTCTATTTTTTGCGCAACTGTAAAAGACCTTTTTACCGTTGTGGGCCTGACTCAAACCTTTTGGGTATATTTCTTGCGCGCCGCAGCAACACAACTAGCTTGTACGGGAAACTATAACAAAAAATTATATTATAATTGTTGAGTAATGTAAATTTCTACATAGAACTAAAATTCATCTACCTATAAGTTCTCTCTACGTACGTATGTCTGTCTTGTTCGCCGAATGTTAAACTAATATGTAAATTAGCTTGTTACGTACACTGTGGTCATATATAAAGGCCATCAATGTTCGAACACCTCAGTTGTCCTCTTTCGCCGCAGGTGACTGTACGTTTCGGTGTACAGCCACCTCTTGCAGAACTTATAGAGTATACATAAACTATGGAAAAACTTCTTCTCGCCAAACATGCACATTATTTTCCAAAACTATGTTGTAGACATGCACCATATGGAATATATTTTAGTACTCTCATACATAGTTCTACAATATTAAACGGCAGCATGGTGTAGTGGTATAACTATGTTGTACTCTTAAACCGAAAGCCGTTGGATGGATTCCTGGCAAGAACTTTCGGTTAGTTTTTTTACCATCCCAATGTACCGGCAGAAATTGCAAAGCCAGTAGAGCAAGTCGGGAAGGCAAGTCAATTTTAGAATATTAGGTAAGTTTTACAGTTTGAAGGAAGCGGACGTGGAAAACACACTCCGCGCATGAGCAGTTTAACGTTAGCAGAACACTGAGAATACAAAATCAAAATTAAAGACCTGTTCGGTGGTTTTAATCGTGTAATAAGTTTAAAAAATATGCATGGCATTCAAAAAGTCGCCAAGTTGAAAAAAATACTTATATACCCAAAATTTGAATCAGAATTGCGGACTTGTACATTTTGTTCAAATTTTTATAATAATTACCCATGATTGGAACTTGTACCAACGACTCAAGGATCAGAAGTCTTTTGCTTTAACACTACACCACGGGTGTCTAATTATTGTAAGTTTATTAGGCTTTATGTTTTTTGGCCTACAGCAACTTAACAATATGGATTACAAAAATTCATTTTTATTAGCGTAAAAAAATTCAGCTCATGAACTATGACAAAATTCATAATGGTATTATAAGTTTTCAAAACTGTTTTGGTATTTTTAAAACTAGATTATTATATTTGTCATTTTGCTTAGAATAGTTTATAACCGATTCATTATATCTTATCAATAATAAGTTATACGGCAGAAATGGCTCTAAAATAACAAAAATTAATTAATAACTGCTAATAATAAGCTGTCACATGACTGTATCCTTAAATAAAAATGTAGGGGTATTCAGAGGTTGCGCAATTGTGAGCCCTCATTGGTAATTTATAATTCTTTTGTTATAACGGTATGAAAATTTGACATAACATACTTTTGTTACCGTCCCTAGTTCGACATTTCAAATATAGAAATTGACTGGTACAGCGCCTATAAAAAGGGGATTTTAATACTTTAGAAATTTTTAACTTGCACTTTGACAAGCTTAGACGTATGACGTCTTTTTCTGGCTATATAAACTGCGCAAGAGTTACTTCGCGACAGTCTTCACATTTGGACCAGTAGGGGAGCAGTAGGATAGGACTTAAGCTAGGACTAGTTGGATCTAGGGACCGAGTTAGTTGGATTAGGACCGAGTAGGACTTAGTTGGACTAGGACCGAACAGAAAACTAGGACGGTCTAAAAGTGGATTTGATTTATTGAAGCTGACCTTATTTTTGTGTTAGAAGCCCTCACTTTTTTGATAAAACGTAAATGTAGATTTGGATAGTGGTTATATTTGTGTGGATGGTGATTAATTAATGAACTGATTCACTGGTTTCTGTTGGTTGTCTGGGAAGCAGGAACACGTATCGTAATTCTCACTGGCTACGAGCGTATAACCAGGAAAATATATATAGCACGGCACAATACATTGGCTAAATAGCGGACCCCAAACTAATTATTATTAAATTATTTGTAAAACCCATGTCGCAAACTAACTTTTCGTTTTTTAATTCCATAGACGTGGGAACGCCAGCTCTGGAAGACTTTTTGTTAAACCGCTTTAGCCTAAACAGTCGTTTTTTTATTTTTCCGCTGTTTTCTGTAGATTTTTCTTGACTTTTGCTCTTTTTACGGCGTACAATTACCACTGCGATTATCAAAATCAATATACGATATTGAGTAACACGTACAAATACGATCACAATATCGACCAAGGAAAACCGGCAGTACTAGACAGTTTCTTCAGTAGTAGCTGAAAATAACGCATATAAACGGCGGGATTAGGTAGATTTTGGTGTTTTTTTTGGTTTTATTGACTGTCTGACTGATTATTTCGTGTTATTGTGATTATTTATTGTCTTAATTGCGCTG
>JASANF010008718.1:0-22296 GCA_030248245.1 Trissonchulus sp. WLG1_4
CCAAGCAGCACGAATCGTGACCTAGCGCATCGGCCCGTTCGTTGTCATTAGCAGAAAAAAGAGAATCTAACTTTTCTCTTATAGTTATACGTGTGAAATAATAGTATGAACACAAGGGCCCGGGTTCGACTCCTAGCGCCTGCCATTTCTTTCTAACTTTCTAAAGTGGGGTCTCATCTGTCTTTCATCACTGACTATTATGTTGGCTCATACTGGAATGAAATGAAAAGACACATTTTAATTGTTCACCAACATTGTCCATGCATGCTCTGACCTGAGTACATAATTGGATGACACTATTGACTAAGCCTAACCAATCGGCCGGAACATTGCTCCAGCGAAATAATCCCCTTAACGTTCTTATCTGAATATGCGGTCGGCCGGTATTGTTTCTGAAGCGTTTTTGGGGATAAATTCATAAAAACACATTCCCAAATTAAGCAGTTCCCCCTGAAATCAAAACACTGCCGGTTTGATGATTATGATGATTTCCGGGTCATTGAACGGAGTCCATATGCTGGAGTTTCTAATTAAAACTTTCCCCACGTCCTCAGAAAGCTTACGACACTAATTGAATCCTCTCTCAGGCAAGCGTTGGGAATAGTCCAAAATGTAACTAACGGGTGCGTGTATGGTACTGACAGCATCTAAGCAGTAAGTGGTTTTAACCTTAGTCCTCTTGGCGGTAATAGTCACATGTGGCTTCTATGGACAGGTCTATTATGAATATGTTCATTTTCAGTATAGAGTTGTACTTCGCTGTGTGCTGAAACGAGGGGGCTGCATCCCTAAATTCAAGACACATTTTTGATTTGAAGATGGTCCCATCCCGGAAACAAGACAAGTCTTGACTTGAAGGCCCCCTTGAAATCAGGACGTTAAAGGACTATTTCGGCCGAAGTATCGTTTCTGCCAATTAGGTAGAATGGGGAAGAGTGTCATATTTTTCAGATTATGTATGTACTCATGCTTTGACAAATATACCTGCAGTTTGACCTTATAGACTGCACCGATGTGATAGTAGTAGTGCGACGCAGCCTCAACCGACCTTCTTAAAATCTGCATTCCTTGTAGCCAAGTCATTCACATACTTCCGACGACCGTAATACTCAAAATAAGTCCACAAGTCTTTATATATTTCAATATCGAGTTCTGAAATAAAAACATAATTCGAATGTAAGTACGTTATTATTCCAAAATTAATTCAAATTGTTAATTAAAATATAACCGTACTTCTGTATTTTGACTTACTTGTCATTATTTTTAGCACATTTTTTATCACGTGAGCTTTAAGTGCATAATAATTATTTTGTTCGAGCATTGAAATTATTTTCAGCAAGTGCGCGAACTGCTGCAAGCGTGCCTGCCTGGGCTACATGAAAGTCACGTATGTAGAAAAATGTCTCAGCCTTTATTTAAACAATAATAAGACAACAGAGCTGAGGCAACACACAACATATTCTTTAAACAAGCTCTTCTGCTGAGTGAGGAGTGGTACAATATAAGGCCAGTGTCAGTATTTCAGAGGAAATATTAAACGCGGCTATTATGGATAAAATCATTCTTTAAATCCCAATATTTGTGCACATTTGTTGTTGAGTTGCTCCAAAGTTTGTCTAGTAAACTGTGAAGATTTTATAATGTCAAAAGCAAACAAAAAATTTTGAAAAATGTTTTTTGAAAAAAAGGGTTTGACTGACAATCGAACTTGGACGATTGGACTCAAAGGCCAGCATGCTCACCATTACACTATGAGACCACGAAGAATGACGTGTTAACTTCGACTGATGTAAGTTTTTGTGTATTAGTTGACAAATAAGAGAGCTTCATAGAACTTCAGCTAGGTTAGAAAATAATAGAAAAAAACATTAATTAATCATACGTGATTTGTATGTAGGTGATTGAACCACAAATCGAATAAAAAATTATACTAAATTTTATCGATATAAAAATTGTACGTCTTAATGTATGTGATTCTGTGAAACTTTTTCAATGTAATCTGTTTTAAGCCACGTGATATCAGCGGGCGATTAGTTCAAACGGTTGAACTGACCGTTAGTTGGAAAGTGGAGTGGATCAATCTACTGCACCGATCTAAACTGCAGTGCTATCTCTCATTGCACTACAATTTTGAATGTGCCTGCGTCATGTTTGATTGAAAGACACAGACTGTGCAGAGACAAGTCGGGAGGTACATACCTGCCTTTCTAGTGTTACTTAACACTAGAATTTTGACCTACCCAGAATTACATACGAGAAACAGATTCTGAATATAGTATGTATG
The DNA here is from genome assembly GCA_030248245.1 of Trissonchulus sp. WLG1_4. Lineage (NCBI taxonomy): Eukaryota > Metazoa > Nematoda > Enoplea > Enoplida > Ironidae > Trissonchulus > Trissonchulus sp. WLG1_4. The sequence goes on from JASANF010008718.1 coordinate 2,285, forward strand.
TACGCGGCTTCTAGGGGCCGCGTGAAAATTGTTGTATATTTTGTTATATCATTATTAATAATAATTACAACAAGTCTAGCGCGTCTAGTTTAGACTAGTTCGACCATGTTGTATATATCTTTATTTGTCTATTTATGTTACATTATTTGAAAAAAGAACAAACAATTTTTAAATATTAAGTTTTGATACGGTGGTACAATGATAATTTTTGTCATTTGAGAGGAATTTGTGAGAGCTTTTAAATGATGGTTCACATAACCCTGTGACGTAACGTTAACGTACTTCAAAATTTAGAAAATTCAAATTGGACTTATTTCTAGCAAGTTGCACCACATTGCGATATGCCATTTGAAAGGGTTAAAAATTGTTTTTCCAATGACAATTTTCATCCGATGTTCATAGCCTAAGTTGTGGCCATTTTTGTGGTTAACCTTTAGAAATAACCAACTACAAATGGCCTGTCCCAGATAATTCTGCGAAGAAAAAATGAGTTTACGCCCTTTTAAACGCTTCTTTTATTCATTCCAATAAAACAGATGCTAAGTACCGCGTTTTCAGTAACAACGTTTAATCGTTGCTCGTAGCAACATACAAATAACTCCATTTTACGTTGCGGATAACTTTGGAACCAAGCGACTGCACAAGATTTGAAAGCTAAACGTCATAAAGGCATAATCACATTGTCTGACACCAGAATGACGCACGCAATTTCTTTTCTTTATTTCAGAAAAGAAAAACTATTTCGTGTTTTGATATTATTAGCTGCAGCAAAATGGCTTTCTTGGAGGCAAAAAAAGTGCAAGTGACAGAAGCCAAGATTACACAAGAACCATAGGCTTAGCTTTCTGTTTATAGTGAGGGTAAAGTCAGTTTGTGTCTGGTAAATGTTTGTTTGTTTTTTGACATGAATTGCCAGCATATAATCTCAAAAACAAAACAAATTAATTTAGTAATATGTAACAAAATATGCCAACGCGTGCAATAGAAACAAGTTTAATTATAAATCTAAAAATTGTTGGTAAGGTGTTGGAAATCATTAGTAAAAAAACAATAGCTGGTTTGTGGTCAAATTTAATGGACGTGATGTATGGTGTACCATGAGGAACTTGTCCCTGGTCTCGGAGCCGTTCTGCATGACGACGCCCCAGCCGTTGACCACGTCGTCGCGGAAGCCGGCCGGGGTGCGGAAGGGGAAGACGGGCTTCTCGACGGCGAACAGCGCCACCATGTGACCCGTGAACGTGGCCACCGGCGTCAGCGCGCTCAGCCACCACGCCGCCAGCATCGTCCGGCACGTCCAGGACTTGGGCTGCGTCGGCAAGCCTGAAACACAGCACTCCAGTCATCGAGGAAAAACAAGAGCAGGGCTATGCAGACAGCTGTGTAGACTAGTTAAATGGCATGACACAAGAGACTGGCCTTGCTGGACGAAGACGGAGAAAAAGACCCAGAAGGAGTTGATGAGGGTAAACTCGTGCTCGGCAGCCTTGGCCAGAAGCCAGGAGCAGGACTTGAGCACCAGCCCGGACAGCAGGATGGACACCACGATCATCTCCCACACCTTGTAGTGGAAGGGACGCGTCACGATCATGAACGTGTACTCCTCGTACTGGTCCGGCGCGTTGATCAGCATGCCTGCAGACAGCACACCACACAGCACTCACCCGGTCTCAATCACACATATAACCACCCGACCCTAAGCCCAAGTCCTCAGTGTACTCGAGTTACTGCAAGTGTACTCAGTGTACTGCACGTTTTATGGTTGACTACTCGCAGTCTCAGATTATCATTTAAGGATTGAAGGTGTATGGTTACCTGTGAGCGAGTCTGCGAAGGAAAAAGTGAAGTCAGCCACTTGCCATCTGTCGTACCGCAGGATCGCAGCTGCCGCCATGATGTCTGCCTCCTAAAGCACGCGCCAGGCCCACAAGCTCAACTGGCACCACTATTTACATCTGGTCATGACAGCTGGGCAAATTAATTAGTTTAGCAATTTATTTTATTTTATTTGGGTAATATAAGGACTAAAACAGACAAATGTTGCTGTAACTACAGCTGCTACAGAATACTTAGGTAAAAAGAAAGCAGAGCCCTGCCTTACCCCGGCCTGCAGCATTCCGAACATGCCCGTCCAAGTGCCGTTGGCTAACTTCTCGCCCCAGATGACCTGCTTCAGGTCATTGGTCGGGGGGTCCACAAACACATATCTAGAAACATTTTCCTTATGCTGTACTGTAGTACTATTTACCCAAATTACAAGTTTCAGCTAAACTAAAATATTTGGCAATAACAAATCCTGTGTTCAAATCAAGCCATCACGGCTGTTAAAACTATTGCTTCATTTTTTATGTAAAACGAAATTACATCATTTTCATATTTATAACAAGTATACAATTTCAAAAACAAAGTATTAGATTGCCAAGTGCGTCCTAAATTTGTCCTTACCCTTATTTAATATTTTTTATTTTTACGCGGCGGCCTCAGCCGCCGCGTATATACTATAGTGCAATCGTCTTCTATGATTGCATGTAGTTCTAGTGTTAAACTGGAGGCAGGTCTTTGAAAAGCACTGTTTGTGTGGGCGTGTGTATTATTCTGTACACGTAGCTAATATGCATCCTTACGTAATTGTGTATTGCGTAGCTACAGAAGACTGTTGTGCGAGCGTGTGTCAGACCATACATTACATGTACGGTCACGGAAAAGTAAATCTCATGGAACAGTGTTGGCATGAAACCTGTTGGAACAATGTTTCTTAGATTAGTTATCATCGTGTTTGGAGCCAAGTGTAATCAGACTTTATCATCACGTGATTGTCGACTTTACGATGTGGGTCATATCGACAGTACAAGTTCGTATCTGCGATCCAAAGCAGCAGTATGAATTTTGAGTTTCGACCTCAAACTTCAGTTGATTGGCAAAATTTTGCGTAGGTTTAAGAATCTTTTTGAGCAATCAACCGAACGCACAAGTCTAACTACTACCCCAAATATTGGCTTTATATAGTGGCAGAAGTATTACAGTTTACACATCCCTAAGTGAAGGAGAAGCGCCTCATCACTGAAGTCGCGCAAAGACACGTACTGAAATGTGTCTACTAGACATCGTCTAGACATTTGCACACAAACACAATCTTGCAACATTGGTCTAGTTAACACAAGAGTCGAGCATTGTTAGTTCCTGGCAAGGGTTCAAGGTTGTCCGCGACCAGCGTTTATCCCTCGCACACACCTTATAATATGTCCAAACAGCCATGAGCCATCCCACGTAATCTACATGTCAGATGACCATAGGCATCCTATAGGTTGACCTAAAATGCTAATGTTCTGTTTGGCGTTTTGCAAATGAAAGTATAATTTCCTTTAGAAATTTAGATTGTCATTTAGTTCAGTCGCAGTCAGTGATAAGTTAACCCACAATTAGGCTCCATTTTTTGACCAAACAGTTGCCTCTTTTTCTCAAAACTTTAACCTTCTTTCAGCCACTAGAGAAGTAGTCGCAGTAGCGAGTGACCCAAAATTTTGAAGACATTTTCGTTTTCCAATTATTTAAAAATTTTTGGTCGTGGCAGTTTAGAACTCTGTAGATCTCATTGCGAAAATGTCATCTTATCCACAAGCCTTGTAAATAGCTTTGTGTTTGTAAATCTGTTATTAGCAATATAACTTATTGATCACTAATTTTGATGCGGCGTCAGCGGTTGCCGACACTACAAAGGAGGTTGGCACGCGATTTCTAGCGTGCATATGCATTGTTACCTAATAGGGCCAAATCTTTAATAAAAATATGTATATACGAAATTTTGGAACCCATATTGAACCGAAAAAATTGCTATTACGGCACCCGCATACGCAAGTTAAAACTCATTAGTTGACTGCAGCTCCATGTGTAGATTTTTAAATTTAAATTGTAACATATGAGTTTTCTGATATGGCAGCATTTTTAACCTTTAGCGCTGACAATGCCCGCTGAGCTGCTGACAATGCTGGCTAAGCTGCTGACAATGCCGGCTAAGCTGAGAGTTTTGATGTTTAGCTACAAATGTTCGCTTTAAAATATTTTGGTGCCGCGTTTTATATTCGAAGAATATCCTCAGCACTGTAAGCATGTCACAACGAATTATATCCAAAATTAATTTAACTCTACTCGCAAAACGTGCTTGTTAAATTTAACGCGGGAGTAAAATCCCTAGTTGAAAAAGCCCTTGGTTGTAATGCATGTGTATGTCTCCCTCGCTGTAGATGTCACTTGAACTGATCTTAGTTTACGTTGATTGTCCTAAGGGCTTTGCTGACAAGCATGGGAAGCCTGTAGTGCTTAGATTCTATGGGTGGATTTCACAAAGGTGGTTTAACTAAACCATGGTTTTACGTACGTTTTTATATGATTTGCACATAATTTCATTACGAAATATCGCCTGATTCGTTACGAATTTCCTGGATTTTCTTAAACAATGGTTTTAGCTCAGTTGAAATTTCAAACCTGCGGCATAGCAGGTCTCTATTTTGCTGAAATTTCAACTGAGCTAAAACCATGGTTTAAGAAAATCTAGGAAATTCGTAACGAATCAGGCGATATTTCGCAATGAAATTATGTGCAAATCATATAAAAACGTACGTAAAACCATCGTTTAGTTAAACCACCTTTGTGAAATCCACCCTATATTTTTACCAGAAATCAGCTAACCCTTCGGTTGGGTTTACCAGTTGTTTTTTTTCATTGATTCTACTTGATGGGTCTACATATGCATGTAAATAGAATGTAAAGCACACACTGAAGACTGAAATAATAAACAAAGAAAAAAAAAAAAAAAAAAAAAAAAAAAACAAAAAAAAAAAAAAAAAAAAAAAAAAAAAAAAAAAAAAAAAAAAAAAAAAAAAAAAAAAAAAAAAAAAAAAAAAAAAAAAAAAAAAAAAAAAAAAAAAAAAAAAAAAAAAAATAGTACTTATATACTACTTAATAACGGAATGCATAAATTAGTGGATTAGCTTTCACGTTATTAAAACTAGCTTTCACGTTATTAAAACTTACACTTAGCCTATAATAAATTCATGTTAGGCAGTGGTATGTATGTATGTATTTAAGTGAAGTAACAACAGTAACAAGTGATAACTAACGAGAAATTGTATTTGATGTGCATCTCTCGGAGAAGCTCAATGATGATTCCCGGCCCATAGCCGTGCTCTAGCTTGGCTTCGTCCGAGATGTTCAGATAGTTCACGTAGGGTGGCTCCTGAAACAAACAAATTATACCTAACATGCATAATATTTTTGCGACCATATTGTTTTAGTAGATTCCCCTCCCTTCGATATTGACACTTTCACAAACAAGCACTTTTGTTGACGAGCGTAGATTTTTTGCCACATGACCACAGCCAGTATTATTTTACCGTATCGGTAAAATTAAGCGCGGCATGCCACTAATTATATTTTTGGCAGTAGCTCTAATTTTGGAAGCAGATGCAACACAAAGTTTATACTTTGATCAAGTCTCGAGTACATTTGTTAAAATGACTTGAGAAGTCAAGACTCCTTGAATTATTCGGAACACTAACTTGCTGTTCAGTCACAACGTTCGACGTACATAGGTGTATGTACATTACAGTTTGCTTCTGATTCCTATCCTACCTATTTTTTTCCTGTTGGGCCACAGCCCAACAGTCTTTAATTTTGATTCTACACTATATTACACTGCTTGCGTAACAGTGAGTGTGTGCGGTTGTATTTGCTGCACCATCTTCTATAGTGAAATTGCGTTTAAAAATTTTAACTAAACTGTAGTTTTTACTCCAGCTGTAGATTTACGATTCCGAAAAAGGCAGCTATGCAACTTTCGAAATTCCGTAAAAACCAGGTCTGACGGCTACCTCAATAACCAGTTGACTTTACAGCCGTTGAAAAATTCGCCAAGGAACCTTGTCAAAAAGAACACGTTTATCTAAACGTATACACGTTTTGAAAACACGTTTAGGTAAACGTGTTTTGCCATTCTCAAAACGTGTTTTCCGGCCTATTAAACTTTCTTCGCCTATGACAAATGTCAGCGGCTTTCTTTTAGCCTTCATATGTATTCTCGCCTCTAATCCTCTTGAGACGTAAATAATCAGTTTATTAGCTTTGTCGATAGCGCTAAGGTCAGCTGTTGCTTCAGTTGTCACTGACTAAGACATCAAACGTGTTTTCGCTTGGCCCAAACATGTTTTGGCCTAGCGAAAACACGATTGAAAACGTGTAAATTTCAAACGTGTAAACGTGTTGATTTTTGACACGATTCCCAAGGCAATAAATCATGTACAATAAGTATGCTAGATATAATTACAACTAATTCTGATAACTTTTTGACATAAAAATTTGACTGTCCGTTCGTGATTGCTGTCGGTTTCGATCTTTTTGATGTGACTGTGTCGCCCCACAGTTTACCATGGACCTTGGCCAATGTACGTGGAAAAGCAAACTTGGTGGCTTACTTAAGGTTTTTGCTAAAAATCGAGCTGTTGAACATAATTTTTGGCACGCTCATTTTGAAAGTAAACAGCAATAAAATGATTACCGATATCGATAATCAACTAATATTAGTCAACTTGCCGCGCTATGCACTGTACCTACATACACACGTTCACACACTTCGACACATACAGCAAACATACGCACATACTCACACGCACGCTATGCGCGCTAACACACCCAGCGCGCGTTTGTTGAATACACTAGGTAGTAGCAGGTAAGTGCAGCAGGCTTTATTAATGCACTGAAACTGAGCATGATTTACATGCATTTTCAGTTTCAGTGCATTAACTGAAATTAGTATGCACGGCCGCTGAGGCGGCCGCGCAAAAACAATTTATAATATTTCAAAGTTAACTAAATGGCAAGTTATAGCATTCAGCTAAACTGATAATTCTCTGTTCAAAACCTTTGTCGTGTAAGCTCTTTTATTCCATAGCTGCTGCGTGTCATGAGAATTCCACTTTACACAAAACCTTCCGAACTGTCTTATTATTAATAAAACTTCTTTCAAATACGGCATACACACTGTGTAAAAATAACTTTTGCGTATGTCACAAAAACCACTAATATACACCAGTTTGAAAAGACAATCTCTGTAATTTTTTTCCATTAAATTTGAATTTGAATTATATACGACCTCCATTAAATTTGAATTTGAATTATATACGACCTCCATTAAATTTGAATTTGAATCTCGGTAGACCACAAAGTACTAAAGTAGACATTAACAAGCAGCAATCTTATGCAAAGTTTCTGCTGCTTTTATTATTTTCGCAGTTTATGCCTGTCGCCTTACAATTTTCGTTGGTACGTCTGAAATATACCGTTTAATTAAGTTGTTGGGGTGCCAACCCGGCGAAACCGGAGGCAACCCATTCATTTTCGTGATTTATTATATATTTTCTCGTTAGGTAACCTCGTGGGTCATTTTCCTTAGGGGTAATATACTTGGTCCCCACGAGTACTTTTAGCCCCCACGTTGGTAATCTCCTGACGAAGGGCACGGAAACGTGACCCCCAAGAAGTTTAGTGTATCGCTTTAGCTGTTTTATTTTAGGAAAAATTTTACATTTTTTGTGAATTTGCAGCTAAATGTTAAAAGTTTTCTTGAAGTTTTCAAGCTTGATTTGCTTGTGAACTTTTTCCGGCCCACCAGATTTTAAATTTTCGGTGTTTTGAACTCCAATTTCACTTTAGGTTTTATTTTACTTTACCTTAAGTCGGAAAATGTCGGTGGTTCGATTCCGTCTCGGAGCTGAATGTTTTGCATGCTACGGCTTTTTTTTAGAGCATAACAGTTCAGCCAAGTTCTATGATATATGATAGAGCTGAGAGGTACCTACCCTTCTAGTGTTAATTAACACTAGAAATTCTACCTACCCAAACGTAGGAGTCTGAAAATCTGAATATAGTATACACGCGGCCCCTGAGGGGGCCGCGTTTTAGACATTTGAAATTAAGAAGACAAAGTTGAAGTGAAGACACATTAAAATAACACTTTGAAGTGACACTAGGGTGCTTGTGTTGGTGACTGGTGAGTGGTGCAAGTGGACTGGGGGACGTACAATGTATGCGACGACCCTGAACTCCTTGTTGCGCAGACTGTCCTTGACGGCCTCGCGATAGGTCTGGTTCTTGTTCCAGTCCTCGTTGTGCCCCGTCAGCATCATGTACTCCTGCACTGCCTGGCTCTCTGCAACACACCACACACACCACACAACTATATGCATGTATGGCTGCGGTACAGCTTGCCCTAGGGCACTAGTGTGGCACGTACCGACGACAATATTGATGCCGCTGTTGAAAGTGGCGTTGGGTTTGGTCCACTTGAGGAGGGTGGCGGCCAGGCTGTCGTTGACGGGGGCGAGCGCGGGGGTCAGCCACACGCACAGCAGCCACAGCACTCCTGCCAATGCCCACATTCTCACACACAACCAATGGCTGGGTGTCCGAACAAATACTGCAGGTTAAAAATACAAAAATAAGCAATGGAACAATCACGGGCAAAGCATTCTCCCTACGAAATCATTTATTTATTAAATCATTTTTTTCGCTTCGTTTGTTTTAGTACCAGACTGTTTTTTGTCTAGTTGAATGATCTCGTGTTGCTTTTTGATTCTTTGGATTTTGAGATAGGTAGCAAGAACCGCTTTCGTGGCGTGCAAATACATATGCGTTGTTACATACCACAGTGGACATTACAGCTACGCTTTTTTTCAGTTGACATTAAAATGAACGAAAACGAAACGAAAAAGAAAACGAAAACGAAATGAAGCGAAGCCAACTTTTCCGGCTTGCACAATGAAGTTTTGCATAAATTGAGGAGCGGTAGACAAACTAAAGCAGCTGCAAACTGCTTGTTGATTCAAAGAATTACGTGGCGGAGGGTGCTACTCTTGACTTGACTTTAGCGACTTGTTATTTAGTGTTTAGTAACGTGTACATAACTTCAATATATGTTTGCTCAAATTATTACAATACATATATACTAGCAAGAAAACTTGATTTATATGCATTTATTACGTAAGTACAAATTTTAAAAATCATTGTTTTCCAATTCTTGCATAAAATTCGTGACGTTAATTCAGTAGACAATAATTTTGAACAATGTGTAAGAATGTGAACAAAATGTAACTCGCCTTTGATTAAAAATTAAATATATAATTGACAGCACCCTCATTGAAAAAGTCTTTGAGTGCATTTGTCCTTGATCTCGTCTGTTACTAGACCCTTTGTCGGCTCCAAAGGCCATGCTGGGCAGGGTGTCAAAAGTTGACAGCTAAAGAAAACGAAAACGAATAAAAGAACGAAAATGCAGGAAGACGAAATGAAAATGAAAACAAAAAAACGAAAGAAATGTCAACTGAAAAAAAGCATAGCTGTAAGATCAACAAAGTCGATACTGTGAGTGCATATTTCGCAAAAAATCTATACAAAAATGAATGCATGATTGAGTGCCAGATTTTTTATCCACTTTCCCCAGGTATGTTATCGCTCTAGAGTTTCTAGTGCAAACGATTAACTCCGTGACAGCTGTTTTCGCAGGTTGACATTTGTTGTACATAAATGAGAGCCATACGGGATAGCTTTGAAATAGGGATGTTTAAGTTACAGAATTTTAAATCAGTTATCAGTTAAGTTATTTGCGCAAAAATTAAATCAGTTAAGTTATCAGTTAAGTTAGGCAAAAATAAATCAGTTAAATTATCAGTTAAGTTAACTGATAACTGATAACTTTAACTGATTTTAATTTCAGTTACATGGTAAAAACTTTGAAAAATTTCGAATCCAAAATTATCACTTAAAATCCACTTTTTTCCTGTTGCGCCTCAGCGCAACAGGTATTTAAGTTCATTTTGATATGAATAGTGTGCTGCAGTGCAAAGTATGCTTTATGTGTGCGGCTGTATGTTTTGCTGTGAGCTTGCTGCACTTTTGTGTCTGTGAGTTACAATATTGTTGGCCACTGCTACAGACTGTGTTACAGACCACATTCACTGTGTCAGTTATTATCCTGCTGGCCATCAGTTTAATATCCTGCTGGCCAGTGTTGCAGAGTGCAGACTAATTGTGTATTTGTATGCGTGAGTTTAGAGAGTGTCTGTCGAATGGCTAAAGATCAAAATCCCCAGGCATGTCTCTCACTTTTTCGAAATTTCACCGATGGACATTTTTAGAGGGCCTTCATTCCAAGAAAATATTTTAACCTTTTGGTGCGTTTGCCTTTAAGCTAAGTTATCAGTAAATTGACTAGTTATTAAAAAGGTGGGGGAGATGCCTGGGGATTTTAAACATGTCAAAAACCTCACCAAGTTTCAGATCCAACAAGTAATAGTATGATTCACAGCTGTGGCGCAAAGTTTTTGCAAAAAATTACACTATTTTGGAAAAAACCTTTCTTTAGTAGCTTGTACTGGAAACAATATCAAAGTTCAAGTTCCAGTGCATGGCATACATTTAGGTAAGATATTGTTCTACTTCATGCAAAAGACCGCTTGTGATTTGAATTTGTAGACGCTGAGTTATAGCTTTCCAAAAAAACACCTAAAAACGCAATTACTCCCTTAACGCTTCATCAGAAGCTTATATGAAAGACTGCACCACATTTAAGAATCGCTTCTCGAGTTTTCTAAGCTCAGGTAAAAGTGATATGTTCTTATCAGCTTAATCTCCGGTACAAGACCGAAGTGCTCTTTGAGATTGAACTGATGTTTACGACGGAGACGTAAGATTAAAACTGAAGCTTGTAGCTAACATTGAAATTATTTTAGGCTGCGCAACAGGCTTTGCCGTAGAATACGGAAAACGTTTCAATTAATTAGCAGCAGGCTGTGCTATTTAATGACGAAATTTTGCACCAAACTTCACTTGTTTAAGTGTTTTATGATTTTCAAATTATATTAATGTCTGTAAATTAGATTTATAACAATTGTGAGCAGTTTCATTATGTAAAATGTACCGACTATCGAGTACCGAGGTATATTTTTGCTGTTGTAATTCCTCTAGATACCTAACTGGTTACCAGCCTCGGGCCTATTGTGCTACAACATTATACAAATTTGCTCACCAATGTTCAAATTCTTTCTAAAAGTTCATTAACAAGCACGTCAGAACTAGATTTTGAATAAGTTTAGATTTTTCGTGCTACGGCACGTAGTTTTTTAAATATCCAGATGTCCCCTGGATACGCTCAGACCTCAGCCTACAGCCCACACAAATATCAAACAGGAGCTAAAATAAGTATCGAGTGATACATAAACGACGAAATCTCACGTAGCTAAAAGGATGCAACAATCTGATCAGGTCAGATTGTCGCTAAATTGTGGCAGATCAGTGGCTAAAATACATCAAAAAGGAAACGTGCACACTTAACGGAAGCACATGTCTGCATTCAATATTTCAGGTCACAGCTGAACTGAAATTCCTTAAATCAGTTACATGCAAAACTGAGTTTTTATTTTCAGTTATGCGCTTAACTGAAAATAAAATCAGTTTTGACGCTTAACAGAAAATAAAATCAGTTTTGATGCTTAACTGAAAATAAAAGTTAACTGATTTAAATCAGTTTTTGGAGTCTAAATCAGTTAAGGTGGTAGTTTCGTATATGCAGCTTTTTTTAGTGAGCTGTTACTCGGTTGTTTTAGAAGCTATTTATACGCGGTTTTTTGCATTTCATGGACAAAGAAATAGAGCATAAGCACAAGTATTTGTTTTGTTAACAATTTTAACAGTTCGTCCAAAATACGCTGTGAAATATCTCAAATTCGGCATTTTTTCAAGTTTTTGCTTTGTGTTTCATTTTGGAAAGAATATGACCTGATGAAGTTTAATTCCAAATTAGTCTAAATTTACTTGTAGGTGTCTCAATACATGCATTGTTTCATTTGGATAAGTCATCACGTTGCTTCAGTATTTTAAATCTAAGCTTCAAAATATAACTTTGTTGAACTTTGTAAAACTTTATGGCTTGAGAAAACAAAAACTACAATGCCTATCAATAATTGCAAAAAAACGAATCTAGACATTTTAGTTTTCTTCATTTTGGTTAAATATTATGAATATAGACTGCACATTTAATCAACAAAGTGACACTTTCGAGTACATGACGCATCTTTTAGTGTAATGAATGTGTATGCGTTGCCATGGCAACCATGGCAATAAATTCAACCACCATAGGCTAAAGTGACCTATTGTCTTTCAATATGACCGCTAATACATTCAAACGACAATACGGAAGCTAGGTAAAACGAATATAGAACATCACCTCTTGTCACGTACGTATTTTCGAGCCTTTTTTTGTCAAAAATGGGGGTGATACACTTCAGAGCTCATAACCCTGGTTATATAACAGTTGGTAACATGAGTTTGGACACAACACTGTAGTGCAACTTTATCTAGTTCGGTGACGAGTTTTGAAGATATGCGCAGCTTAAATTTTACATAACATCATTTTAAATTGGAAATCGGAGTTGAATTCAGAAAGTGTCAATTTCCTGAAAACAGTTGCAGTTAAATATGCGTTTTAATCTCTATAAAATAAAATTTAAATATCTAGATTTTTTTTTTAATTTAGTGAAAATCAATACTGTTTTTGAGAAAAAGTTGTTTAAAATCACGAAATATTGTAAAAATAGCCAAAAAATGTCAAAAACACTACTTTCTTTGTAATAACTATGTATTAGTGTAACTGAATATGAAGAGTCTATAATTTGCCCATATGTTGGCCTAAAAATGCCTCATACGTGTGCCAAATTTCATAAAGTTACATAGCTGTTGGTTCGAGCGAACCGCGACAAAAACTGCATATAGGAAACTATGTACCACCTTAAGTTATCAGTTAAAGTTAGGGCTCAAAATAATTTCAGTTAAAGTTAAAGTTAACCTCGAGAAATTAAATCAGTTAAGTTATCAGTTAACTTTAACTGATAACTATTTTAAAAAAGTTTTCAGTTATCAGTTAACTGAAACACCCCTACTTTGAAATAAAAACCAAGCATAACTCAAATAAACTACATAGATCAACCAGTCTGAAAAATGTTGTCGAAATTCTCTGAGTATTCAACTCTGAACACTTAATGAACATATGTACATATCTATGTAACTTAACTACATAAGGCGCACTGCGTGTGAGACGCAAAACAAAAAATGTGCCAACGGTAAAATGTATCTGCAAGAGATTGCCATTGTAAGCTGCCATTTTAGGAACGGATCAGGACCAGAACCCACAGTCATCCTAGGCAATAAAATTCACAATTAAAAGGCACATTCATGTCTAAAGTCTGTTGCATTCCCTCAATTAAAAAGGAAGCAATAATTTCAAATTCTAAACAGGCTTAGTGAAAAAAGTTGAGACACGTATATATTATGTGGGAATAAAGCAAACAGATGAATGCCTGAGTGATGCAGTGTGTTGGTGATGGAGCGGGCTGAGGCAAACATTGTGCGGGCAGGCGGTGTTGACAGTGCGGTGTTGTGTTTCAGGTGAGCCAGCACACAGCACACCTGGCCGGCCAGCGCTCAATACAATAGCTAATGGTAGTCCCGCCATGGCCAGAAAACAGCCAGACACAATCAGCATCCCAATGACCCAGCATGCAATCCAACCATTAGTCTTTGCATTTGCTGACCAGCTTTCTACCAAACCAACTTCTACGCCTATCTGACCTGTCGCTAATTTGTTAGTGTTTACATCCTGTCATAGGATAGCTTTATGCGTTACAGATGTGTGATGGAAAATTTATACACGGTTAGACCAATACGATGAATCTAAGTTTTACAAATATATCGTCCAAATCAGTACTACGATGAAATTATTAGTGCAAAGATTTACCTGAATTTTCACTCAACAAACAAAATCGCATTAACTATAATTCCTAGGTATATATTCGTTTCGTACGTATTCCATATTCCATGTGCAAAATCTGGGTATATTTATCGGAATACACAAAACACACTACTTCCCTAAAGCTTTTGACAAACAAAACAAGTAGCCCTTAAAAGGGGCAAGGTTCCTTTGCGGAGATGCTCACAATCAGAAAATTATTGTACATATGCTTTGGAATACAGAAGCGAAGCAGCAGTATTTGCTTTTTCTGGGCGTTTTGGAATTGGCAGCCGAGCTGATGCGGATCTCAAAATCTTGCATTCGTGTCCTCCTTACCAGGCCTCACCAACAAAAAGTCAGGCATGTATAAGTAAGCTATGTAGTAGTGTTGAAAATTAAATCAGACTTTACTAAAGTGATGCATAAACTTTCTTTGATTTTTTGACTGTACTTTGACTGTACGTCGTGGACGTTTCACTATAATGACTTTGGTTTATTTAAAATACCGACATCCCTGGTTTAAAATTAATAAAATCCACTTTTTGGCAACCAAGAAAAGTGCAATATATACATCGAATACACTGACGCGTCGTTTTCCTAACCTATACTGATGACTAAATTGTGCGCTGTTCTCATTTACATATTAAGATGACAATATGCAAATTAATCTCAGCTCTCGTCGTTCGTATGTCTACAAATATATGTGCCAGCTGTCAATTTTCAAGGGGGGAGCGTGGTTGTAACGGTTTTAACAAGCCCAACCTGCGGCAAAACCTTCAGTGAGTATTAAGAATTATGTTCAAGTAAGCTGACCAGCAGGTCAGCTAAAACCTGTTGTGCAGCAGATAATTATCTTATTGTAAAATGTGTATTCAAAAGTTCAATGCGTTTTTATGCAATCTTACAATAAGTTGTTTATGCAAAAACTGGAAAGAGTTTTAATTATCTAACAACAAATTATGTAGGAATGGGTTGTTTTGATGAGTGAGAAGTGTATTCATTCTTTCATGACCAAAAATGACTACGGTTCGCAGGAAACAAAAGATGCTGCCAACAAAATTATCTGATCAAATGTTGGTAATCACCTTGACACTATCAGATCAGCAATGTGACACACGCGCACTATGTGACACACATGAACTAAACAAACGCACATTGACATTTTTCCAGCTTAGGCCCGGTTCATACTTCGTGCTTTAGTGCTTAGCACTTTAGTGCTAAAGCACTTGTGCTTTAGGACAGTTTTTGTGCTTTTGTGTTCAAGGACAAAATTAGTGCTTTCGCCTTGTGCTTTTCTCTTTGTGCTTTAGTGCTTTTCTCAGTGTGCTTTGTGACATAAAATTTTAGTGCTTTTCTCTTTGTGTTGATGTTTGGTGCTTTAGTGCTTTCATTGTGCTTTAGTGCTTTTGTGCTTAGCACAGTCAGTTCATACTTGAAAGGACAAAAGCACAAAGCACAAAGTCACGAGTTTGTATTGTAATTCCGATTGGATAATATTTTGTCAGTGTCTTATGCAGTATTTTTATGTAATTCAATAAACGTTTTTTTTCTGTGTGATTAAAATTTTATAATCTTACCGTTATGTTAGTTTATCGACAGAGATTTAAAACATTTCCTTTAATTTTAGTTTATTTCTGCAGTGTTTTTCTTTTTTGAAATTCCTTCTGTTTCCTTTCTGTTTTTCTAGTCTCTGTATTTTGAAATTAAACTTACGGTCGGGACTGTAGGTGATCTTTTATGAAAGTCATGGACTCGTATAGCGGCCAATTGCTCTTTTTTGGAGGACCGGGATCACCACTTCGCTTTGCACAGCTACGGCGTATACGATTAAAATAATTTCGCAAATGCATCCATCGCTTTTCACACCATTGAGCTGAAAAAGATAAAATTTGATGCAATACAGTAAGTAGATATGTATTTAAAATTACAGTATACGTGTACAGCAACAGCGTTCAAAATCAAACACATCGTTCAAATTAAGCAATATGAGTAAGTAATTTGGTTAAACATTTCGTGGCTATTGCTTCCTAAGCCTACGCCTAGGCCCTACACAAAGACTGAGTCTATGCCTAAGCCTGAGCCTTAAATAGTCTTAATAAAATATAAAAATGGCTTTAAAATATCGGGTGCAGTAATGTTTAAAAATGTATGTAGGCTTCAAAATTTAGCGATCGAAGTCTGAAGTTTTAAACAATCAAAAAGTTGAAAAACTGACCAGGTTGACCAACTTCACCAGAAATTTCCTTCCATGCGTTGCTCATAGCGACATTGTCAGCATGCAGTTTATTTCTCAAATCGTAAATAAAATCTCGTTTTCTGACTGCTTCAACCAGCATTTCGTCCAATTTCGTAGCCTCTTCTTTAACAGCCATTCTGAAAATAATGAAGAAAATCCACTAAAATGGTTGTTTCATTCTACCAGAGTCATACTTGTAATTAGGCTGATGGACGAATCTGCCAATATCGAGGATCGAAATTTAATCAAAATGGCACTTTTCACAAAAACTGCAAAATTATAGGTATTTTTAGTTGATCACAGGGGAGAGCACTTAGAAACTTGGCCAAAGAAGCCCCACACGACCAAAGTGTTTTGAAAAAACACAAACTAATTTGGATAAAAAATGCTATATCAAATACAAAACAACCTGAAATAGAAATATAGATACATTAAAGTTAATAAATCTTAAACCACAAATGTAAACATACATAAAACAGAACTATAATGACATAAAAAAACTGCCCAATCCAAATTCCAACGTAATTTTGATTGGCTAAGCACTAAAGCACATTTTGAAAACATGAACATTGCCCATGTTTTCAAAGCACGTCCTAAGCACCTCGAAAGGACACATTTGAGTGCTTAAGCACTAAAGCACAAAGCACGAAGTATGAACCGAGAAAGCACAAGTGCTAAAGCACTAATGTGCTAAAGCACTAAAGCACGAAGTATAAACCTCGAAAGCACTAAAGCACAAGCAAAAGCACTAAAGCACTAAAGCACGAAGTATGAACCGGAAAGCATAAATCTGAAAGCACAAAGCACAAAGCACGAAGTATGAACCGGCAAAGCACATGTGCTAAAGCACTTGAGTGCTCAAGCACTAAAGTGCTAAGCACAAAAGGACGAAGTATGAACTGGGCCTTACAGTGTAACTTTTGCACTAGACATTGATGTGACGCTCGCGCAGTAGCTCTAATATGCAAAGCAAACTAACGCACAGACGTAAATTGCACTACAAGCCCAGTGTATTCCGCCAGAAATCAAAATTAGAGACCTGTTGTGCTGTGGCACAACAGGAAAAACACCAAAAATAAACCTCTCAGCTTGCATTTTGGATTATCCGAAGTGTTAACTTGACTCTGTTTATTAGGCTAGACTTGAAAGTAAGAAAAAACGGGAACTAATTGTGTAACACCGCCCCCTCTGGACCAGACAAAAAAAAAGTCAGCAGTATGCTAGTTTTAAGGTTAATCATAGGGCACAATCTGCAGGTGGAACAAGAAAACAGTGTTTACAGTTAAAACCTATAACAAATGTTCCACCTCTAGGTGGAACAAAAACTTCGATATAACATGTCTCATACGGATTGTATATGACTACGTACTTTATTACTAATATTATATAGGTATGCAGCATTACCATATCCCACTATATCCGAAAAACAAAACTACCAACTTTGCAACAATATAGAAATATCCCAATCGAAAAATTGAACAAATATGTTTCTTAAAACTCTTCAATAATAAAATACTCCACGACGCCAAAAGCTACCACATGCAATACTAACCTAGTCTAAGCCTAACCCCGCATCGTCTGCATGCATGAGAAATGCTGATCAGATTGAGCAGTGTTTGTTGATTGATGCTAGGCTGCAATTAAATGACGTGAGTAAAGTGAATGAATGACCACTCATGGTTTTAGATGACCGCAATGAAAGCTTTTGACCATCTCCAAACCAAGTCTGTAACTGGTCAAAGGCGCTGGGGTATGGGAGATTAGCAGAACAGCGCTTGTGTTGTCAAAGGTAGGGCTGGGCACGGTTACAAAATCACTATCCGTGTACACGGTTAGTTTCGAAGGCTAGTAACCGCGTGTAGTATACACGCTAACTAACGGTTACTGCAATTATCCGCGTGTACACGCTAATTATCCGTGTAACCGTGTAACCGTTTACGCGCTAAGTATCCGTGTAGCCGGTTACACGGATAGTAACCGTGTAAACGGTTAAACGGTTACCTACATGGTTACTAAACGGTTACACGGTTACCTACATGGTTTACTAAACGGTTACACGGTTACTAAACGGTTACACGGTTACTAAACGTCAAGAAGCAGAGGGGGTGGAGGAATGACCAAGGGAAGATGCGAAACACCCATCTTTAGATCTGCAGAGCAGCAAGCTACCATATGAGCTACTCGGACAATGCTGAGCTGTCAGTATAAATGCCTTTATATATCTTGAAGAATATAGCCTGCACACAAATGCGTATATACCTATATACCTATATACATATATGAATAACACACAGACAAATCGATTGCGCGCGATTGAAGGCTAATTTGCATAAATGCAGCAGCCAAGCGAACATTTTTCTCAACGGGTACACGAAGTCGGAAAACGGATAGTGTAACCGGTTACACTATCCGTTTAGAGTAACCGGTTACACTATCCGTTTAGAGTAAAAGGTTACAGTATCCGCGGTTACAGTGTCTTAACGTATACACGCTGTAACCGCTAAGTAACCGCGGATAGTGACCCCTAACCGTGTACACGCTAAGCTTAGCGTGTACACGGTTACACGCGTGTACGCGGTTTGTACCGTGTAACCGTGCCCAGCCCTAGTCAAAGGTGCAGGGGTATGGGAGATTAGCAGAACAGCGCTTGTGTGGCCTATGGTGGAATAGTATTTTTAGCTTGCAGGAAGAATGTTGGCAGTGTTTGTGGATTAGCGAACTGCACTGCACTGCCATTGTCTGCCTGTCAGATTAACGTCTCAAACTGCACTCCCACTAACTCAGCTCAATTTCAATGGCTGCTAAGTGCAAGGGCAAATGGTCTGGCCTGCATAGGTCGTGTGGTGTATTGCTGCATCAGTTGTTATTCCGACTCCATATTCATCAGGGCTACTCCCCCCTAGTGCTCATGAGCTGGCAGCCCTCTGAATTCACATTTGAGTGGCTGCTGTCCCCCCCCCCCTGTGTGATGGTGAGTGTAGTGCCCCTGTGTGATGGTGAGTGTAGTGCCCCTGTGTGATGGTGAGTGTAGTGAGTGGAGCAGTGCAGTGCATTGGCTGAGTGAGTGCATCTCGGCATGACGGCCCACTCCACTCTCCTCTGCCATTAGCTCTGCATTATTCTCACACACTACACAACCATCACTACAAGGCCACCATTACTGCCAAGCCAGTGCCAGCCCTTTACGGTCTTTAACCTGATTCGACAACCCACTGTCACGTGTCACTAGTCTCAACAGTGCCAGTGGATCCCAGCTATCCGTCTCCATTCTTTTCAAGGTTCACTGTCTCACACTAAGTGCTGTTGTTTGATGCCAGCACTATTAAAACAGTGTTTATTTTCCAAGTCCAATCGATTTGTTGTTCGTGTTTTTAACAATACGATATTGTATAAGATCGTGTTTTTATTCAGTGAAACTTGTTAATTTTAATTTCACACTGTCCCTTAAATTTCTTAGCATTTATTCAAAACTTGACCTTATGAATGAATGGTAATTTGGTATGTTAATGCATGCCTTTTTGTCGAATCGCCCTATAATCAGTGCAAAACGTTAGGCGTCTCTTATGTCATTAAATCCACGTTGGACCTCGACTTTAAGGTCGTTAGAGATTTGCTGTTGTAGTGTGCTGTTAGTACCTGTTTTACCGCAGATTTGCTTGTGCTTTGTTTTGCTGTAGACAAGTTGCAATTGGTGCCAATTTAGCAATTGCGGCTTATCCCTTCAACAAATGCTGATTATCCAATTGGCATTACTACGTACGCTCAGGCCAGTCCGGTTTTGCAAACAAGTTTGTCGTCGCACAAAACAGTTTTTTATTGCCAGCCCTATTTTACACAACTGCCGCTAATCAGCCTTACAAATCCCTGTTCATGTTACACCACAACAATCAAGTTCTGTTCTGTTCTGCCCTTTCACATTCCTTTCTCTGCACAATCTTTGGCAAC
>JASANF010008719.1:0-11263 GCA_030248245.1 Trissonchulus sp. WLG1_4
ACTATCTAATATTCTTATTTATTTATTTATTTAATATTCTAATATACGTATTTTTGCCATAGAAGAAAATAGAAACCTCACATTTTCAAAATTAGAACGATTATATTTAAAGCAGTTGGAAAAATTTTGAATTTCAAAAGTTGGTTTTAATGTTACTTTCTTGTTAACTGACGCCAAAACCAAACAGTGATATACAGTAGTAGCCATACATGTAAGCAAGAGTACATACCAACGTCCTATTATGTACTCTTGGTGCAAAGAAGGGGGCGGTACCTTGACAATTTCTCCAAAATCGAGGATCACCAAAATGTGCACTAACGTGGTTAAAAATGGCACCTTTTTTGAAAATTTCCCAAAATTTAGAGTATATATTTTAGCCAACCAAGGGGGGGTGTTCCCAAAATTTTGACCCCGCTACATGTATGACAGTGAAGTAGGCAGTAGCACTGTAGTTTTTTGTATTTTTCGAACAAAAACCATCACCACAACGTATAAGTACAGTAGTAGTGCGCGTAGCCAAGCTTAGCTACAGTCTACAACATATATATTGTCATGATAACAACAGTTTGCACAAGATAAGCAACCATAAGGGTAGGGTAGGGCACATATACGTACAGCACTAACAAGCCATAAATAAAGTATAGGTACACAAGTACGAGACAAAGTACCACTGCTATGCAAAGGGAATTATAGATACGTTCATGGGAGGGGGGGGGTACTGAGGAACCATGAGTCATGACCCCCCCACAGTCAGAAGCCTAAGGGGTCGTCCGTCGGTCGACCCCTAAAATCCTACGAAATGGATAAAAAATGTCTTGTTTTTTAAAAAATTTTGGAAAATTTAAATATGTAGATTATCAGTACTCAGTGGGAAAGAGTCAATTATAAAAGCATAAAACCGATACAAATGTTCGAAATTTAAATGAAACTATCAGGGTAAAAAACAGGTTTTAAAAAATTTTTCTAAAAAATACTACAGTAATAAACTTAAAAACAAATTATGCAATATTCTGTAACTTTATATATACGATAAGTTTCAACTAATTAGCAGCCGCTTAGCTTACGCTGTGACTAATGACCATAGATTATTACTCAGGGCTTTGACCAAAAAGTAATTCAGTGAATTTAGATTCAAACTTGAACGCAGCAATTTCACACTTGATACTTTCATAAACCGCCAATTTTCAGCGTGCTCCTTTACTAAAATGCTGTGTTATCAATCAAATAAATTAAATCTAACCCACTAAATTATATTTGTGATAAAACCCTGACGGTAACGAAAAAAAACTGACATAACAATCAATGCAAAAAACGAAGTGACAAATACAAAACAATAAAACTCTAAGTCGAGTTCGAATAAAAATTGATTTTTAAATTAAGTTAAAAAATACAATCGGTTTCAGACACAAAGCGACAAGCAGTGTGGGATGTAGCTAGGGGGGGGGGCGGTGCAGCCACTTTTCTCGCCCACCCCGACATTTTTTACGAGAAAAATTGTAAATAAATATATATGCGGCCTTCCGTTAGATATTTTATGAGCGGCCCCAAACACTTCTTCAAACACTAATTTCTGCTCAGCTACAAATAGCTTCTTGCGTCAAGTAGCTTAAGACGACAGCGATTTGCCTTTTTTTAATATTTCAATAACTTTTTTTCAATAACTAAATCCATACATCTTACAATACAGTTTATATACTAGAATACCGTAGTTTCCCTACTGCAATACTAAATTACAAAGCAAATTAATAAACTAGCAAAACTACACAGATATATCAGTATCAATAAAATAGTACAAATAAAATAATAAAATGTAGATGATAGTGTCACAGCGTGTTGCACAAAATTGTCCTCAAGAGGGCAGCTTCGATAATCACTCACTTCAAATCGAACTTCTTTTTCTGAAAATAAAAAAGATCACTGAAGCTCTGACAGAACACATATATAAATACAGCAATACTTCATATTGACTCAACCAAGGGCGTACGCAGGGGGGGGGGAATTTTTTGCCAATGAATTTTTACACCAGGACCCCCCCTTTGGTTTTTATTGCCAGGTCGAAAAAAATTTCGGAAAATCTTCCTGTTGACCGAATTCGGCCGAAAAAAAAATCGCCAGTTTCTGTGAGCTGCCGCCCCCTGATCTTTGCAACATTGTGGTTTAGTGATCTTGCGCTTCTAAGGCGTTTTATAAATGTTAAAATTGTTAGAAACTGCATTTTGACTAGTGTTGGGATTTTTTTCGAGACGTACCCGAACCCGAACCCGAACCATTCGTACCCGAACCACCCGAACCCGAACCCGAACTTTGGCCAAATAAAGTGCTTGATATTATACACTTACTATATTTGAATATAGAATGTCAAAAAAGTGTGGACCAATAAAGTCTTTAGCCAATATAGCCTTTAGTGCAAGGAATAAATCTTGTAATACTTAACGTTGAATAAAATGATTAGTCAGCAAAAAACCGACCAAGTTTCAAGCCGAATCAATTCATATTCAACTTTCACCGCTTTGTTTCGATTTTTTGAAAAAAAAGATGAAACATGTAGGAGCATTGCATTGGGTTGTCTATGTACTTGTCTTCAAATAGTTGAAATTTGCGCAAAAAAATTTTCCCTCAATAGCTTCAATAGATAAGGTTCATGAAAGTTTATAAATTGCATCAGCGTTCAGAGATGCACGGGAGCAATCGGTGCGGTGAGGGGGGTGCGCGACGCTTGGCGGAGAGGGGGGTAGTCCTGCTTTTGTGTGATGTCCGGCGACAGTCGAAAAAATTTTGCACTTTTTCGAGTTTTAAATTCATTTTTCGGGCACTTTTTTGACGGCAGCGCGAAAATTTTTGCGATTTTTCGAATTTTTACTCAATTTTGGTACACTTTTTCGGCAATCAAAGGTGAGGGGGTTGAGGGGGGGCGCCAGGTGTCTGAGGAGAGGGTGATCCCCATCAGGTAACGTAGGTAGCCCCCGGACTTGACGTCAGGCTGATCCAGCCTTTGGGGTTCAGTGCTTATCTCCGTTTAGCTTATCTAAGCCTTCTGACATGAATGTGGTATATACCCATTTACCGACCCCGTGAGGATAGACTGCTGGGTCGGCAGGAAAACATGTAACCTTAATCTCTTTCTCAAGGGGATTTCGTTAACCTTTTGGGCGGGATTCGAACTGCCAACTTTTGAATTAATAGTTATTAGTTATTATTAACAGTTATTAACAATTAGCAGTTTGAAATAACAGCCCAAACCAACAGGCTAAGAGCAAGAGGCAACGTAGATTAGTTATGAGTTTGTCATAATTCCCTTTTTTTACGCCCAAAGGTGTTCGAGCACTTTTTTGCGCACAGATTCACCTCTTCCTTGTGTCATGAGCCATCATCCACGGGTCATACTTGCATCACATATCAAGACTCAAAGGGCCAGTGACCCAAGCATTGTTTTCTTCTCCAACGTGGGCGCGAAAATCTCTTTTATGTTACAAAATCATTCTCTCTGCTGTAAATATCGCGCCATCCTCGTAGTAGTCGTAGTTCTTCGTCAGAATTCCCTTGCAGACGTTACGTTGCTAATACTGACAGATAGTGTCGACCTTGCGGCTTGCGCTGGTTTAGATTCTGGCCTTTTGACGATTTTTATTAATTACTATGTATATAATTGACCATTAACACAAATTGTACCAAAAAGGCGAAGTTTTCAGCCTGTGCCAGGTGTGGTGCAGAGATTGTATACAGTTTTGAGTTAAATAAATTGACAAATGAAATGGATACATAAATGGTTTGTATCATATGCAATCCAGCTTGGGTTAATGTGATCAAACTACAAGCGATTGATACTCGCTGTCATGCGCGATTGAGACGAAACACCAAAAATTTTCTGCATGTCCGCTGCATTTTAGTAACAATTTCTTTATATGTCTATGTCATATTGCCATTTTCGAAAGCTGGCGCTCAAAATTAATAGAAATAGAGAAGAATAGAAGTTCAGGCCTAGGGCTGATTTAGATTCAAACCTCAGCTTGAATTCGAACATTTGAGAACATACCACACACGCTCACTAACACGTGTGCAGCCTTGCTGCGAGGACAGCAGCAAAAATTAAAAAAAATTGGGATTGTTGGAAAAATGTGAAGTTAGTTCTAGTACTTATTATACTAAAAATTTTTATGATCTTCGGAAATTCTAAAAAAATCGGTATAAAAATTTCGTAATTCGGTCAGAAAATTTAGGTACCGGGTACCCGAACCACTTTTTGCGTCCCCGAACTGACTTGTACCCGAACCCGAACCCGAACTGAAAAAATGACCCGAACCGTACCCGAACCCGAACCCGAACTTTCGTCCCAACACTACCCCCCACGAATTTTTTTCCGAGTATATACGCCACTAAACTCAACCAAACAACTCGATTACCTAAAACTTTCAGTCTAGTCTATTACTGGTTTTTGAAAATAATAAACCAATTTTTTTATATATATATATATATATATATATATATATATATATATATATATATATATATATATATATATATATATATATATATATATATATATATATATATATTGTAATATCAAAAAAACAATTTTCGATTTTATTAGTTAGGCTACAGTTAATAAACTAGGTTAGACTGAGATTGTATTTGTACCTATCTAATAAAAAAATGGAAAAATCCTGAATTTGCGAACGCACCCCGGTTACAAAAAGGTATCCAAACAGGCTTCAAAACAAGCTTTCAGCTTTGTAAAGCCTTTTGAAACTAAAAACTAGAAAATTCGTAACTTAGCTACAAGATACATACAGATACAGTCAAACTAAAACTTACCGTTATGCAAGCAAACCCATAGTATATAAATATAAACATGCACATTAATTAAAATATTATATTATACCACAGCAAGCAGGTGCAAAAGAATGGAAATAAAGTCATGCGAAATAGAGATATTATATAAATACAAAGTTTACAAAAGCAAACAAATTCAGTTTTAGAGGCAGCAACAAATTGATTTTTGTGAAATTTTCACAATATTCTATCATCCTGAAACATTAGTGAAACAGGTTTTACTGAGTCCAAAAGCAAAATACAATACTATAAAGTATCAGAGTGTTTATCGTTGATTAAATGCTTACCTATATATAAACTTTAAAAGATAATTTTTAAAAAGCTCTACACAAACTATTATTTACAAATTTCAATTAAAACTTATATTCATTAAAAAATCAACGTAAACTTAAGCAGTATTAGCTTAATAACTCACGAAACCTTTAGGCCGCATTTTTTAAGTTCTGAGTAGCATCCCCAACTTTAGTTTTATATTGTCAGAAATATATATATATTTCCTGAAAAAATGTATATATTGTAGGTTGTAGCGGTAGCTCATGGGATCACTATGTATATATCTTTCCACTAACCGGTCACATTAGAATTATGAAAAAGGAAAACATAAACATTCCAAAAATATTCTTATCAGGGTTTTTTTGTGTAAAATAGGGTGTATTTACACATCGGCCGCCTAATTTACACAGCAAAAAATAAAAATACACACTGATTTACACAGCCCCATTTTGCCCCAAAAGTTGATGAAACGGTTCTATTTTGGTTGTAAAAATTACAAAAATTCGCGAAGTGGCGATTTGTGCCTGTGACCTCTTTGTCCTAACAAATTAAGTCTAATTTTTGACCCCAAAACAAAAAATTTTCAGTTTCTGCTCTTAAACGGCTTATGATTTTTTTTATTCGTTTTGTTGCACTTGAAAGTTGACAGTGAAAAATCAGCCACGCTGATCCTGTCTGTGCGATTTCTTGTCCTACGTCAAACTACTGTAAAAGTTTTACACACGGATTTGAAAAAAAATGAGTAGGATCTGGCTGAGAGAACAACTCTCCATCTGTGTAAACCATGCATGTACACGGGGTCTCGGCCTGAGTGTTAGGGCTTGTTTCAGATTTTTCGAAATTTTAGGTGGGCTTGCCCTGGCGTGTCGGATACTTGAACTGACAGAAACGCAAAAATTTTCAATTATCTCATTTTTTATTTTCGTATGTAGTTCGAGTCTCAAAGTCGAAATATTACTTTTCAAGTGAAAAAACGGTCAATTTTTACCTAAAAAATGCCAAAATACTCACTTTTAAAAATTTACACAACATACCCTTAATTCACACAGCAAATTCTTAATTTACACAACATTTACACAGTGCCGATTTTGAAAAAAAACCCTGATTCTTATAATATAATATAACCCAATTGTTAATGTTAAATGTTAATACCATATCCCATCCACCATCCTATCTAAGATATAATATAAAAGCATAAACGTGCCCGTGTGTAATTTAAAAAATGATGATAAATGATTAATAATAAAAAGTGCTCAAGACTAGCACGTGATATTATATTATGTCAGGTGAGATATAAAGTATAATAATTACACGGGCAATGTGCAGCTGAAAAAATATATGGGGGTGAGGGGAAGATAGTCGAAATTGTCAGTGATTATTACCGTTCAGACGACAGTGATGGTTATTCGCTCAGGGGGGGGCATGCCGCGTGGGGGACAGTTTTCTGTTTCGAAAGTGGGGCGTTTTGGGGTAATTGATAAAATATAATATAGTGCGGGGCACAATTAGTAATTTCAATTCCACCTAATCTTCCTTCGAAACTACAAATTTCAGTATATATAGTAAAATCATGAACAGCAAGCAGCTAGAGCAAAGGAATCTATGATCCAAAAGATCTCCGGTTCAGGTAGTGGTGCCAGTGCGTAAGTTTTCACACAAATTTTACGATGCTTACAAAAGTGGGGGGGGGGTAAAAAACAGAGAGATACGCAACCGCCACTCCTCGCAGAATAAATGCCTGCATGCCCATGTGAGACTGGTAGTGCTATACATGTAAAAGGGATGAGGGGGTCTCCTTACCCCCCACCCCCAAATCGAGGGTCCTAAAAGTCAGAGCAAAAAATGGCATTGTGTTCGAAAATTTCGCGAAAGTTGGAGCATTTTTGACTTTTTGTTAATCAAAGAGTATGTAAACTAAATTTAGTCAGAGAGAGGCCCCCCAAAATTTTGACCCCATTACATACATGGTTAGTAAATATAATGTATATAATATGTGAATATATAATATTAGTAGTATATAAAGTGCGGTTAATGATCCGTGACCCGTGCCAACCAGAAACGGATATATAACGGACGTATAACCGAGTGAGGGGTGCAAATCACGTTACCCTCTTGGTGTTGTGAATGAATCAGTGTTTTTTAGTAGACGACGCCTTTCTAGGCTTGCTGCTGCCGCCTCCTACTTTGGTGGCCTCCTCAAATTTACGCTGAAAATAAATCACAATAGGTCACAAAAAACAGATATATACCGGAAAACAATAGAATACAAAAACACACACACACACACACACACACACACACACACACACACACACACACACACACACACACACACACACACACACACTACACACACACGAGACAGCCTTCGCTCACAAAAGTAGCTGTCCCGATATGGGTATACTAGCAAGCGGCATATTTTTAGTGAGGGGGGAAGGGCTTAGGCTTCTTCCCATTTGGACTGGTGCCCCACTAACGCTTGCCCTTGCCAAGTATATACACACCCAACACCATACATGTATGAGGGGGGGTGGGTGCCCCCCAAAATCGAGGGGCCGAGGGGGGTTCCACAAATTTTGGGCAAAATGTCATTTTCTGGCACTTATTTGGGAAAATTTCGCAAAATTAGGGGTATTTTAGTCGATCAGGGGGGAGAGTACCCAAAATTTGGCTGGAGAGGCCCCCCAAAACTTTGACAACGTTATATGTATATATGGCACACACACACGCACGCACATCCAAACAAATCACGAAGACCAATCGACAAAACGTTTTAAAGCTAGGGCTGCAGGCAAATACGATCAGCAGTAAACGCTGTTGAAAAGACTTGGGGGCTGTTCACAAATTCGGATTAAAGGGATTAGATTAACTGAATTAACTACAATAACTCGACATAGAATTTGAATATCCAAGAATTTGCACGTTTGTGCAATTAGCACTCAGGCGCAACTGTGTCGAATTTGAAAAAGATCTCATGCTTCTGTGTTGAGTTATTCCAGTTAATTCAGTTAATCTAATCCAATTAATCCGAATTTTTGAACAGGCCCTAGAAAATTCAGCAATTTTAAAACATACGCGGCAACAACAGTAAATAGCTAACGCATAGAACGAAAGGCTTCAACAACACAAAATTGAAAATAAGAAAATATAAAGATGCTGGAAATAAAACTAGTTTTTACCGAAAAAATGTATAAGCAAAATTTTCTGCCCCCCCCTCCGAAAAATGACAAAAAACAGAAATGTCTACACATTTAGATTAACGAAAAAATATCAACTGCGATAAATTGCTTTCGCAAGCCACCTACAAATCGTATTATATATATATTATATATATATATATATATATATATATATATATATATATATATATATATATATATATATATATATATATATATATATATATACCTAAATAAACAGAAAAACAAAAAAAAGAGGTCGAACCGAGGCATCAATATTATGCTTAATTTATGCGCATATTATATCAACGCTGCAAGCCGTCACGAAAAATAAGCACTTTTCCAATACTTAAACCAAAGTATACTTAAAGCTCTATAAAATATAAAAAATATCATTTTCCATATATATATATATATATTAGCGATCGGCCGGAGCCTCCGGCTCCGGCTCCGGCTCCGGCCGGATTTGGCCCCTCCGGCTCCGGCTCCGGCTCCGGCCGGAGCCATTCAAAAATTAGCCGGATGCTGAACCGGAGGTAAATTCTCTGAGCGACCCATACTCATCTAGATTGCAGTAAGAGTGGCAAGGGTCCCCCCTTTGGTTTTATCGCCCGACCGAAAAAAAATTTCTGATACGTCTCCAATTGACCAAATTTGACCTCTAAAAATCAAAAAATTCTCGAACTTTTTTCCTGGGGGCTGCCGCCCCCAGACCCCTCCCACTGTGTTGGTTACTGTTCCTTGTTATTATCTTTCATCAAAGCCTGTGCATGTCTACAAGTATATACCTTATGCTGAATCTAAATTCTATGAGCGACCCATACTCAGCGGCGTAGCCAGTGGGAGTCGCGACCCCCCCTTTGGTCGAACTTGAAGAAATCGTCAACAAGGGTCCCCCCTTTGGTTTTTATCGCCCGGCCTAAAAAATTTCTGATATATACGTCTCCAGTTGACCAAATTTGGCCTAAAAATCAAAAATTTCCCCCAAATTTCTCTGGGGGCTGCCACCCCCATATCCCTGCGACTTTGTGGCTTACTATTCTTTGTTATTATCTTTCGTCAAAGCTTATGCATCATGCATGTATACACGAGTACATTATGCTACATTTGTCTGATGCGACGTTACCATCTTTTGTTTTAAATTTTCTGTCGGAAAAATCTGTGGTACGTCTCCAGTTGACCAAATTCGGCTAAAAAGAAAAACCCCAACGGGCCGGGCGGGACACCGCAACGCCTAGTTCCGGGCTGCCGCCCCCAGACCCCCAACGCAGGGCTTACTCTTTCTTTGTTAATAACGTTGAGTAGAAAAAGGAAAACGGAAAACGAAATACGGGAAAAAAGCCAAAGCCAAAGTGAAGAAATAACGAAATACGTGGAAAAATGCGTAAAAATGAGCGCAATCTTCACCAAAATAGTGACGCGCACACATGAGTAACATCCGGACTCTTTGAACGAAATTGTAATTTTGTAAAAAATAAGTTGATTAATAATATGCAAAAGACCGCTTGTAAATTGACTTCAAGAATTTGTGAAACAGAAAAAAATAGATTCAGAAAAAAGCTGCGAAAACGTAACTACCACCTTAAGTGTATTTTAACATGTTTCAGAAATGAAAAGTCATCCCCCCGAAATTTTTTCCTGGCTACGCCACTGCCACTGCATACATGTATACAATTTTTGGCCATTATGATAAAGTTGTTGTAAAGATATCGTAAGATCGAGAAGAAGATGGATGATAGATTTTTATTAAACATTAGAAAATTTTTCATCATAAGGGTATCAATTTCGACCTAGCTCCGGCTCCGGCTCCGGCTCCGGCTCCGGCAAATTAATTTACCTCCGGCTCCGGAAAAATCCTGCCTCCGTCCGTTCGCTAATATATATATATATATATATATATATATATATATATATATATATATATATATATATATATATATATATATATATATATATATATATATATATATATATATATATATATATATATATATATATATATATATATATATATATATATATATATATATATATATATATATATATATATATATATATATATATGTGTGTGTGTGCATATATATATATATATATACAGTGAAAAAACAAATTCAGAGAAAACGACCCATCCCCAATTTTTGTAGCTCACGTATCCTAGCTGTGCAAATCGCAATTACACTACTGCAATCTCTAAAGCACGATTCACACGCCGCGATTTCAGACTAAGCTGTTTTGTCGCTGCGACAATATATACGCAGCCCGCCGCACAAAAAACGCATTGTATGAATAGAAGCTGTGATTTCAGTTATTTCTACGATTTTGGAAAGCATGTGTCTTGACTTTACGGCAGTGTTTCAAACACCAGCCTGTCTCTCTCACGTGTCACCCACTACTGCGTTTTCAGGTGCCGTATAGTATATGCTATTTCAACAGTTTTGTCTTGGTTTGACATTGACTACTTGAGAGAAGGCGACCAAATCGCATGCGAGACGCACTAAAATCACAGCATTTCTTCAGACGCTGCGTCTCGTGAACGACAAGCGCTTTAAGGGCAAAATCGTAGCGAACTAAATTGCACCGTGTGAATCGTGCTGAAACTTTAAAATATTATATAGCTCAGAGACTAACCTCCTGACGACTGCTGCGAACAAAATAGAACACAATCGCGCCAATGAGACCGATCGCGAAGCCAACCAAAATCACCGCCACCCACCACACGAAACCTGAAATAAAAAACTTACTCACTTGACGTTGACTTGACTGTAATAATACACCCACTCACTCAATCCCAAACCAGGTTTTTTTAAAAATCGGCCCAGCGTAAATACTGCGTATTTTCATTTTTGACAGCGTATTTTTAGAAAATATTGCGTATTTTTTCAAAACTAGTATATAATTGGTTAAAAACATGGCCAACGCATTTAGACGGTGTGTCAAGCAATGATATTTATACGTAACTGAACGAAGTACGTTAGACATTA
>JASANF010008720.1:0-15591 GCA_030248245.1 Trissonchulus sp. WLG1_4
GTAAAGAAAACAGTAGGTTTGATCCATGACATAGAGCACTTAAATGGTATCAGGTTCTGGGGCCTTCTTGCAGGAGAGGCAGCGTTATTGTTTTTGGTTACTTTTGTGCTGATAAAAGTTGGCTTTAACGGACTATATATTCAAGCCCCAGTACGGGCAGGTAGGGGCAGACCTGCAAATACTGTCATAACTGAATTGGATAGTACAAAAGCCGTGCAATTCAGCAGTAGTATACCGGAACCAGTATCTGCGGTTTTAACTTCTGAGTTCCAGAAGTTAAAGGCAGATCGGGCTACGAGTCGGAATTAATTGCACCTAAATTTGTGCAGTTATAGTATATCTTGTATCTCATAATAGCTTTTGTATATTTGCTTTATATTAATCTTTGCTTGTAGTCGAAGTTGCTTTGCATTGTTCAGTATAATGGTATCGTGTCTCATGTTTGGTTGCTACTTTATAATACTTTGCACAGTATTAGTGCCCATGGGTTTTGGTAATGGGGAAGGAAAAGGTACATGCCCGAGGTTGCCAGAAGTTCTTTTCTTATGTTAACCTAGTGAATAATTCAACTAAAGGTTACCCTGTTTTTGTTTAGATGGCAGAACGGAAGATCAGAAAAAGTCAGGAAAAGTACCATAATGCCGTTCGAAGGGTTGATGAGTTGCGAAAGGAGCTGCAGGAGGCGGAGTTAGAGCAAGCAAAGTGCAGAAAGGATTATGCGGCTCAGGGCGCCCGCAGCATGTTCAAGCGCAGGTACAAGACACCACCAACGAGCAGTTCGGACTCCAGCAGCACCGAAGGACAGGATGATAAGTCACGAACAGGAAGCGAACGCTCGGGCAGCCTTACAGACGACACCCTCGTTTCGCGAAGCCAGTCGCCGGTGTCAAGCAGAAATGCTATGCTTCGTAAAGAAAAAGAAGTAATCAAGCCACGGAAACTTGAGGCAACAACGACGAAAACTCGTGCAAATCAAAAAGCGTCTCCAAAACCAAGGGTGGTCAAGTTGAAGAACATCCGGCTAAAACCAGCAGTGGCTATACCTGCGCCAAAAAACCAGGAAATCGTGGTAAAGTCGCTGGAAAAGTCACCAGTGCCGAGGGAGACTTGTGAACGCAAGGGTAACGGGGCCCCCGCAAAATCGGTAACTCCCGTGGCTCCAAACCCGCAAGGTCAAGATCCGGTGCCACCACCAACGCCAAGAACATCGCCAGGAAATTACCCCGCGCGCGCTCGAGACGATCTGTCCGAAGAAAGAAGTGACGTTCCAGCCAGAGGAAATTCGCAAACGGGAGGAGACAGCCCGCGTTCGGGCGACGAGTGGCCAAGTCCAACCAGTCAGCGCAATAACATCCGGAAATTCATGCCGCTACCATGGGAGCTGAAAAAAATTGTCCGGAAGGATTGCGAGTATTTTCGCGAGAAAGCTACTGCCCGACTAAGGGGCCCGCAAAGGTCTCGAGAACGACACATACGCTGGATGAATATGGTTCGGGAGCAAAGGTGTGAGGCCTATAAGGTCTTTTGCCACGATTGCCCTCTCCCGAGCGGCTTACAGCCCAACGATGCACACAGCAACATGTGTGATTACCTGTGGCGCCGGATGAAATTAGTCTGGCGGGACATTTACCGAGAGTAATAAGAGTTGAAAGAAAGAAGAAGGAATCTTGGGCAAGGGGGACTATAATGGCTTACGCTGACGAAAGGGGACAGACTGGTGGGGCAACCTGGGGATATGCAACCTGGGGGATATGTTTATTTACGGTATTTTTGCAATCATTATTGTTTTTGTTAATCAGTTAGTTATTGCTGCACATATATTATTTTGTCTCTGTTTGTATTCATAGATGGCTACTGGGTGGCATATGCCGATCTCGCCAAGAACCTGCCGTAATGGTGTCGCTTTAGAATTAGCCGATGTGGTAAACAATTTGAAACAATTTTCTGCTGCGGCTGCTACCAGTGTGATCGTGGCTTATGGAAACGATATTGATACGCAAAAAGTGACGGAACCAGGAGGGAATAAGGTGACCGTTGTCGAGGATTACCTGGCAGAGTTGCCGTTGGCTCAGGTGGCTCCTCCGCAAAGGGTGGCGTTATGGTCGTTACGCCAGGCAAGATTCGGTAACGGACACCTTAGACCTGACTGGTTAATGGGGATTCCGGCAGGGGTAATTGGGCAGTTGCCGGAAATCACATTGGCAGCGCTGGACACGGCGTGGGCTCATTATCGAGACATCGGTCCTAATATCTATGACGGTGTCTTATACCAGGACATCAGCCTAAAAGGTGACGAAGGACACTCTGTTATAAGTAGTATTACAGTTGACGTAAATCTGGTGCTGCAAAGTGTTTTCCGGCTAAAGGGTCACCTGAATCAGGAGCATCTAGTACAGGCTATTTCGGAAGGCTCGCAGACACCCTCGGGGCTAGAAGGCGAATGTCGGCAGTCATGCTGCTACGTGCCAGGTGACAGTTCTCGCGCAATATACAGTTACCGATGGCCGACGGGAAAAAGGAAATCGCCTTGTCACAACAAGGCTGAGCTTTCACGCAATCTGTGGCTTTGGTTCAAGAAAAACCAGGAGGTTAAAAACTATAACATTTGCCTTCATGCCCCGGAGGAGACTCTGCTTGTCTACACAAATTGTGGTCAGGAAAACGCACCGCAAGGAATGGTGGGGGTTGAAAATGCAGGGTGTGTATTAGGAGGAACCATTTTGTATACGACAGACGAGTTTTTCGCAATCGCGTACTCTATTGTATACCCAGTTTTGTGGCTGTTTTGTACTAGAATAAGGAGAAAGGTTCTGTACCGCTTAACTGATGAGTTCTCGCCGATGCGTTCGGACGTGCTGGAGCGCTACGCTCGTCTGCACGAATCGAATCGTCGGGGACTACACGTTTACACTGGTATGGCCTCAGTAGAAGACGCCCTCAAATCAGCGATTGCCGCTCTCGTGGCGGTGGAACCAGTACCTGTAGACATCGTACAGTTTCGCGCGTTTTTGAAAGAAAA
This sequence comes from Trissonchulus sp. WLG1_4, assembly GCA_030248245.1. Taxonomy (NCBI): domain Eukaryota; kingdom Metazoa; phylum Nematoda; class Enoplea; order Enoplida; family Ironidae; genus Trissonchulus; species Trissonchulus sp. WLG1_4. The sequence continues at coordinate 3,020 of JASANF010008720.1, forward strand.
TAGTTTAGTCAAACTTGAAAAGTTCTGGATGTCCCGGTTAGCCGACCCAGAATAGCCACCTAAGAACTACATTGTCTTATTCTTATTAATGTGCGTTATTCATATTTACCTTATTAAGTTAACCTTGTATTAATCTAATTTTTGTGGCTTGCGTATTCATTATGTTGCGCTTTACTGCTAAGATTTGTGGCATTTTACGATTTGTGGCATTTGGTGGCATTTTACTGCCAAATATGCGTTAACGTGTTGCCAAGTGTTACGTATTCTTGTCTTAATTGCTGCCTGTATTTAACCAGTAAATCAGTGTGCTGTTTCAATCGTTGTCGTTTAAAGTAGTTAGGGCTAAGCTGCGTCCAAATGGGGATGGGGAGGAATGTGACGAGAGTCACAAGCTGTAACTGCGGCAATGCGCATGCGCGAAATTAAAGATGCAGCAGCTTGCTGGTGTTTTGACTTAGCTGCTATTTAAGCAGCTGCGCGAAGCCAAACTTCGCATTTTATGCCGGTAAAAGGTTCAGGAAGGTGGCAAAAGGAAGCCTGGGCAAGGCTACTTGCAAAGCAGGAAAAGGCTTCAAGGTTAGAGGACCAAGGTCTTGGTTCGGTCTTCCTGGTTCTAGGTCCTGGGTTGGTCTCGGTCGGCCTAGGTCTTCGCTGCTGTTTGTTTGGTCTAGGTCCTCGGTTGGGCCTGAGCGAGTGTAGGCCTCAGCAGGCAGTAACCGAAGAATATACAGTAATACCTGGACTCATTATTACATACTATTACTGTGTGTACGTGTGTGAGTGCAATAAATATATTACAGCGTATATTCGGGTTACAGTAGAAAATGGGCCATTGACTGATATTATCATCAATGTTCCTACTGTCGGTGTTTTGTCGCTAATCTAATAACGCTAATTTTTCAAAACTTAGCGTCAGAAACTGTCGTCTTTAAAAACTTGAAGTTAGAATCCAATTTTAAATTTGAAAATATTTAACGAAAAATCGCACAAATTAAGTACCTAGTGAAGAAGAAAATTGGAAATGTATACATTACGTATACAACCAACATACATTTCTATTAGTATAAGCAAGAGTACGTAATGTACTCTTGATACATGTTACGTACTCTTGATGTAAGAAATACGCTGTAACCACACTCTTTCGACGAATTTAGGGACAAACTAGTTTAGACTGGTAAAGAAATAGGCCTCAGGAGCGAAATACATCTAAACTATACTCTTCCTACTGAAAAACAGTGGCAGTAATAAAAATAATCTATCTAGCTTTCAGTTTCATGGAAATGACTGAGGTGGCGGGAAAGGGATTATAGGATTGGATAAAATGCGTGAAAGGAAATGACCCAATTAAATTGGATAAATGACCTGCCAATTCGCAGAACCAAGTTAGGCTCGATTCATACTTACAGCCGTATGTGCGTTAAGCGGATACGCAGTACGCAAATGTTATTAAGTATAGAAGCAGTCCTAACGCAGCTTTAGTAGGGTCGATGTAATAGTACAGCTGTTTGTTCATTCAGCGGGAAAACTTTCAAAAAATGTGCGCCGTGGGTAATAAAAAATAGAACCTTAAGTGTCAATTCATACTTACAGCCGATGTCCATTCAGCGGGGAAAATTATAAAAAAAAGCCAGTAATAAAGTATAAATAAGCTCAAATTGCAATGTGTCTTTTTGTAACGTAACGCTAAACGGCTGCAAGTACGAATCCACCCTTAGGGTCCATTAATACTTACAACCGATTTCCATTTAGTCAGCAATATGATCAGTAATATGATCAGTTAGTGGCGTAATCATTCGTAATTTTGACGGCTGAACGGACATGCGGCTGTAACTATAAAACGACCCTGATCTGGCAACAAACTTTTGTGCAACGCAATGCAATAGTGACAAAGTGATTCAGGCAAAGGTCCCCTTTCACAGCAACGCAACAGCAATGCAGCACAATATAACACGCAGCACAGCACAGATGACACGTCACTCAATCGCATTGCAATGCTTGGCCAAAGTGTGACAGCCGAGCGGCAAAAAACACTCAATGCACTCAATTAAGCAACGCGCACTATTTGCACATGTCAGGGCTTCTCAGCCTCTCATGTGGTCTTAATCTGAAATTGGATTTAGTGGATTAGATTGGAATTTGTTTGTTTCATACCACTAACGTAGGGCCCATTCCTTTACCGGATTAAAGTATTCAATTTTAGTCCAGCTCAAGCCGAGTAAATAGTATGATTGCAGTCAAAAAGAGACAGTAAAAATTTAATTTTAACTTAGTTTTTTAGTTTTAAAAATACAAAAAAACTAAAAACAGATGTTTTTTAGCCTTGCATAGATGTATGTAACAAAATCAAATTGCCTATCAATCGTAAATAAATGCAAGTAGGTATTAACAAAAAAAATTTTCGTAAGATTCTTTAAAACATTTTGCCTTTTTAAAACTTAAACGTTCTTAAATTATGTTGGACGTTTGTGCATATTTGTGTCCATAACCTTGCCATTTAAACTTTCAAACTAGGCTATTTATTGGGCAAAGTCCGAGCTGAAGTATTGTGGTAATCAGAAGCCTATCTGATTATAATAACGGGCGGCGGTGCTAGTGTACCGGACGCGGAACGAAATGAATAATAAAATTTTTCGGTGAAGAAAAACGTAGGGAAATAACATGTATAGATCCAGGAAAACAAAGCAAGAGTAACAGTGTTAAGCCACGAACAATGGGGCACTTGGAATTAAGACTCAAAAGGCGGCGGGCTACAAAGCAAAATGACCGTGCGCCCTACCCAAGTGGAACGTGGCTTAACGGTTGAAAACCGTAAAAACTCGCCTAGAACTTAGATTCCCGCCATCTCTTAGGGACGGGGCTCACCTGTAAAATCACCAATATAACTGAAAAATTAAATAACAACTTATGAAACTTAAAACTTTATTACATGCCCAAAACAAATACGGAGGAATACGAATAAAGGACTAATTCACAAGCAGCAGAATAAATCCCCAACTCACGGGGAAGCTAATTCTAGACTAAGGCCCGTATTCACATACTAACACTAACACTTAAAGTTAGTGTAAACCCTAACTTTAAGTGCTTCCTAGCACTAAAATTAGTGCTACGAAGCACTTAAAGTTAGTGTTTACACTAACTTTAAGTGTTAGTGTTAGTATGTGAATACGGGCCTAAGTCTAATGCGCCCCGTCCTTTTTGTCGAACGGTCGTAAGCCAGACCTCACTATAGTGGAATCTATAAATATTGCCGCAATCGATTCTACTGAGATTAGTTTCTCCGGCTGTACCCCAATTTAGGAAACATAAAATTAATTATTACACAAATTAAATTTGGGCACAAATGCATGAGTATAAGGCATAATTTATATAAATGTAAATATAAGTGTATATTCACATGCCACGTCATCGGACTAAAGTTGTGTAAGCCAACAGTTTAGGTGGACAAAATTTCTGGCAACCTTTTTGTCATACTTTGAATTTAAATGCGCTGCACAGAGTGCCGCGGCATCGTGAAAGTTGCCTAACGTGAAAGTGGATGGAAACGTCTCATGGCTTGTTTCTGCGAGTACAAGAACGGAAGTATGAATAAATTTCGGATGTTAATAGGTTTCAAAAGGTGCGGAAAAATCCGCCTCGAGTAAGGGCGACCCTTCAATTGCAACAAAAAACAAAAATACGGATAAAAGACCCACCTACCCGCTGTCATGTGGGCCGCTGCAAATTCCGTCCCATTACAAACACTATCATCAACATTTTGTGCTTGGAAAATTTCAGCGCAGAAACTACCATATTACTGTATTGCTGTAATAAGATTGTAAGTTGATAAAGGTTAGCTAACAAACGTGTGTAGAATTGTACTGTTGTTGTTGATACACTTTGATTGTATATTATGATTCTACTCAGTTGTCTGTAAAGTTCCAAAGGGGTGACTTTGTTAATACAGTATTGGCTCAGTGTCACTGCGATGGATGGAACAGCAATCCCGTCGTATATCTCGACAGCAGAACTGTGGACTTCTTATCAAATCTCGTCGACCGGTTTTGAAAGCAGCTTTCAATAAGTTTGAGACTGACGAGGATCGACAAAATCGGGCTACAAAGGGTACAATTCCAGAGTCCAGACACAATTGACTACCCTAATGAAACAGAAATTACTGAATCTAATGACGATAACGTTTGGAAAATTTGTAATACTAGCGTGGACAACACATCCAAACCGTGGACTGAAAAATTTCTAGTAAATGGAAAATGGATATGCATGAAACCTTGTGGAATAAAACAGCTGGAAAACAGCAGCTAAACAAAGTTCAGTAGAATTGAGAACCTATACCAATCAACCTGTTCCAGTGACAGGTGAGGCCATTGGTCAGAGTTAGAAGCAGGAATGACGAACCGACGCAGCTATATTGTGTCGTCAAAAGTAAAACTGCGCGTTCATGGTTGAGTAAAGTCAGTGTCAATTGGGCAAAAGTGGTGAACTAATATTATTACATTGTTACATTGCAAAATTACAAATTAATTCGCTAGAAGCGAATAAATTGGAACCAATTTTGAAACTTCGCCTTGAAAAGATTGATAAAACAATACAATTAATTTTTGGAACCAAGCTAGGAGAAGTAAAAATTGACCCAGCTAGGCTAACTTTAAAGCCTAATGCACACCCAAAATTTCATAAAAACAAACCTGTTCCTTTGTTCCCACACGAAAAGATTAAACAAACACTAGAAAACGAAATTGAAGAAGGAATTTTAAAAAAAATGGCGAATTCAGATTCAATTCAGATTCAATTCATGGCACCGATAGAACCCATTGTAAAGCCAAACGGACTTGTTCGAATCTGTGCTGATTTTAAAGTAACCGTATGAGTTTCACTTTTTTCTGGAAAAACTTCTCATGAACACTTTGACAAATTAGAAACAGTACTAAAGCAGTTTCAACAAATGAACGGAAAACTTGGACGTGGAAACATCTCATTTTTCAAACCAGAAGTTTTAGTTGTGGGTCACAAAGTCAACAGCAATTGAATACGTCCCATCGCATTGAAGCTGGATGGCAAGTCCGAACCAGAAAATGTCACAAAAAACCAGAGTTAAATAGTTTTTTAGTTATGTTAACTTACTATAACAAGCACATACCAAACCTTGCAAGCAAATGCTTCTATTTGTACAAACTTTTTAAGAAAGGAAAATGCTGGAAATTGAATAAAAATTCCTTTGAACCGTTTGAAAGACTAAAAGATGATTTTGAAAACTGTCCGTTTTTGGTTCATTATGACCAAAACTTGCCCATGGTATTAGCGGGTAGTTTTTTGCTATACGTCATCGACGTTGTGTTACGTTACAAGTTTCCGAACGGAGATAAACAACCAACTGCGCTCGCTTCAAAGGTTATGAACTCTTTTAAGCAATAATATTTAAAAGAGAGGCTTACGCTCTGGTGTTCGACTGCAAACGGTTTTATCTATATTTATTGGGGAAAATTTTATATTACAAACTGATTATAAGCCTATTTGCTCACTTTTTCATCCATCTAAAAGTTTGCCAATTCTAGCAGCAGAAAGACAGCAGGATGGGCTTATGAGTGGATGGTACTCATGAGTTTAGCATACACCATTGAATACTGGCATCCAGGAATCTCAAAAATGATTGCAAAATGCAAAGAATATGTATGGTGGCCCAGCATACTCGCTCTTTTGAAACTTGTCAAGTAAGACGTGATAAACCAGCAAATTATCTCAACTTGTGGCGAAAGTCTGAAGCTGCTATGAAACGGATCCATATAGACCAGGCAGGTCCGTTTCATGGGTTGCATTGGTTGGTTATAATTGACAGCTAATTAAATTGGTTAGATCTTGCATCTGTCCCAAACTTGACAAGTTCAGCAACAGTCACGGCGCTTTGGCATGTATTTTCTCAAATCGGTTTTCCAAAAACTATAACTTCCGACAATAAATCATCGTTTAGTTCCACTAAATTTCAACAATTTTTTGAGAGAAATGGCGTAACTCACATGTTTTTTCTACCTTATAATCTACAATTAAATGGTTTAGCTGAAAAATACGTCAAATTTTTCAAATAAACAATTGAGATAAAAAAAAACTTAGTTGTACTATTTACTGACGTAGCTAAGTTTCTATTTTCCCATTGGTTCACTCCAGGAGCAAACGGAGAAACACCAGCAGAGTTGCTACTTGAAAAAAATTGCTCGCAGAAAAAGTTGGTAGTAAAAGAGAAGCCTAAACACAACTTTAAGTTAAGTAATCTAGTGTGGGTTTTTAATGACAATGATAAATATTCCAAATGGCTCAAAGGAAAGTTAAATTTTGAGATGCTTCAAATCCAGTTCGAAGGACGGGAAAGTGTTCAAAAACATATTGGACAGGTACGAAAACGTTTCAATGGATCAGCAATACGAAATCAAAACCAATGTCTTAGAACATGCGCAGCAGATATGTAGAAAACCCTGAGTAAACTATTTGGCTTGCTTTTTAGCGGAAAAAATGAACCTGGATTTACTAATTCCGATTAAACACCAACTGTACCACCACCACCACAAACGCAACCGCGCTGTTATCCAGAAAGAATTTGACAAAGACCTCTCACATTTACTTCGGGCACAGATCGTGGTTTTTTATCAAGATGTCACCAGACGTTGATATTCTTAAGTAAAGACGGAGGTGCAGTGTACAAATATGAAACTTGTTCAAGTAAGCTACCTGTTACAATCTTACGACAGTTAGTAGTTTAAGTACTGTCAATAAAAATGTTTGGTTTGCATGAAAAATATTGCAGTAACAGTTAATTTGAAGCTTAATATAGATTCCTATCCGTTACGAAGAGTGGAAAAAGTGTTATATAAAGTCAATGGCGGAGATCTATTTACAAAACTTTATATCAGCCGAGCTTATCACCAAGTAAGGCTTCATACTGATAGTCAAAGGTGTTGTGTTATCAATGTGCCTATTGGATTATTGAAGTAAATTAAATAACCCTATGGTGCTGTTTCGGCGCCTGCCAAAAGGATAAACTACTGGAAAGTTTATCCGGAGTAGCATGGTTCCTAGATGACGTTATCGTTACTGGCAGAAATGTCAACGAACTTTTTAACAATTTAGAATCTGTTTTTTAGTGTTTTTTGGAAACTGGTGGACGATTGAAGCTTAAAAAAATGTACTTTTTGTCAAGCAGAAGTACCAATTGTGGGTCATATCGTGTTACAAGAAGGCTGTCGCCCGGTTCATTCAAAGTTATATGCCGTTCTGAAAATGCCTAAAACAACAAAAATGTTGCACAACTGCAAAGATTTTTAGGTATGGTCTTTTATTATGCTAAGTCATAATAAAAGTCGTGGGTTTGCCCAAACATGCAGTCCGTTATGTAAACTACTACAGAAGGGTCAAAACTAGATTTAAGACAACGATTGTGAGACAACATTTCAAGCACTTCAACAACAAATGAGCAGTCTAACTGTGTTTGTCCATTTTAATCCGCAAATTGACGTAGATTTAGCTTGCAATGCTTCAAATTATGGTCTTAAGCCGTCTTAAGTCATAGATATGCTAATGGTAAAAAAAGGTCTATTGCGTATGCTTAAAAAACTTCAAAATTTCTTCAACAACAATACTATTAAATTGAAAAGGAAGCATTAGTAATAATCTTTGGCGTGAAGCGATTTCTTATGTACCTTTGAGTCAAAAGTTAATCTTGCAAACGGATCATAAATTATTAATAACTCTGTTTAATCTAGCCAACAACTTACCTGTTTTAACGCTTAACCGTTTACATCGTTGAGACATGACGTTAATGGCGTACTCTTACACAGTAGAGCACAGAAGCACAAAGGAGCATGCTAATGCAGATGTCTTTTCCAAATTATCTATTGCAGAACAATCCACAGCTGAAGACCCCGATTGTCTGGAACTTTATGCCATCACGCAATGGCTTACCACACTGCCTATTGCTGTTACCCTCAATGAATTAAAAAAGGCTACAGCGGCAAATTCAATCTTGTTTGAAATTTAAAAATACGCCAAAGATAGCTGGCCAAAGCATACAGAGTCGCGTTTTTTGTTTTACTTACCCAAGCGACATCACTATACATGGATCAGTGGTTTGCTACTTTGGCATTAAAGAACTGTTATACCTGGAATATTGCAAAGCTACATACAGAGACCGAGAGACTCACACAGAGCTACAGAAGTACCAAAATGGTTTGAGTGTGTTGCACTTGATGATTAAATTAGAGTTTTGTACTTCATCATGACGTCAGAAACGGAAGGACTTCCGTGGTGTTTACTTTGCCAAACCAACGTCGGTACAAGCTATAGTGACGTCAACAGATACCAAAAGCAATAAGAACAATCTATACGCAAAATCTGTACTACAGACAAAAGAACGACACAGACGCAACACTTGAAGATAGATATATACAAATGTTGCGCGGAATGCAAAAAAGGCTTCAACCCACATAATTGAAGTAAAATACAAGTGCGCCGACGTTTCCAGCCTAACGTGTTGGACGGAAGAGCTGGTAATGACTCGTTATTATGTGTATTGTGAAAAAACGATCACCCAGATCAAAAGGAGCTTGAAAAAGTCTCAGCACTGAAACCTGAGTAACACCAAAAAATATAACAGCAGCAAACTGAAACCGAGCCGGATCAATAGCTAATACAATCCGTGACCTGCCAGGTTATTGAGTTGAATCGCGACCCAGAATCTCAACGGTAACCACCAGAGGTGGGACTGTACAGACGATTATTAAGGTGGCGCTCAGGGGAACCGACTTTGGCGTTTAATTTTTTTCAGCGACATTTCTGTCCATAATGTCTTGAAGGAAAGTTGTTCCTAATGAAAAGAGCTTTGATTTGATGTGCATATTGTGATAAAATTTTTTTGAATTTTTTGGACATTTTTGTAGCCGTAGCATAAAATTTTTTGTTTCAATATAAACTGATTACTTTTATCACTAAAATAGGTTTCTTAGCTTCAAATTGATGTATTAAACATACGAATACATTATAACTTTGCTGAGTTATTTAGTCATGAAAATAACAAATCTAAAACGAAAAACCCAAAAAGCTGATAAATCTTCGAAATAACCAATTTTCGATAAAGTTTAACCAATGTTCGATAGTGTTCGTTTACGTATGTACGACATGCTTAGGTAAAATGCCCAGAATGTTCTTCGAATATAAAACACGGCACTGAAAGTTTTAGGCCAACACTCTTAACATGTTAAGCTGCATCTTGCTTTCAGAATCTTGACAAAAACGGAACGTTGACCTTGGTGGACGACATGCATAAATGCATAGCCACTAGTTGTGCCAAAGTACGGTTTGCATAGGGCCTGTGGAAAGTGGACCTAGAAGTGGTCTAGTACCGACGCGCTTATAAACAATCTAGGAAGCGTTGATGCGACAGGTTTCGTCATTACGGCACACTGTGTGCGAAATTTTTCAGCACTTGACTGACATGCAAGCGGGATTACAGTACACATGACATATTTACAACACTACGCTGGGTCCAAGATTAACACACACACTGAACACACACGCACACACAAACAATGCATTTTTACGACCTACCGATATTTACAACGCAAGTAACGGTAACGAATGCGTGTAAGCGAAATCGAAATAGCACATTTTGTGCTATAGCGCTTTTTTATGCGCTATCTGCGCTATATGCGCTATCGAAGGTGCTATGGCCTATGCGCTATTTGCGCTATAGCGCTTTTTGGGGGAGCTATAATGCGCTATTTGCGCTATATGCGCTATCGAAGGTGCTATATGCGATATTTGCGCTATAGCGCTTTTTGGGAGTGCTATATGCGCTATATGCGCTATAGGCGCTATCGAAGGTGCTATATGTACAATTTTTTTGGATATGGATGAAACTTCTACAGAAAAATGGCCAGGGGGGATTTGAACCACCCATTGCTAGATTGCTAGCTTAACGCTCTACCAACTGAGCTACGCTGGCCTATTGGTGTTTGTGTTAATTTCCCTTTAAATAGTGATGCTGATCTTGGATAGCGCTTATAGCACCTGATGGTGCTATTTACGCTATTTCGGCGCTATGTATACGATCCCGTATGTATACGATCCCTCAATAAACAAAAAGAATTTTAAAAGTATTTTAAAACTTTTGTTTGTGTTCTGGACGTCGATATAAAAAAATAGTGCATAAATAGCGCATATAGCACAACGATAGCGCATCCAAGTGCTATAAGCGCTATTTTTTTCGTAGGCTTAAAAAATAGCGCTTATAGCACCTGAGGGTGCTATTTGCGCTATTTAGGCCCTATTTTGTGCTATTGGCTAATTTACTGAAAATTTTTGTACTTTTTAGTAAGTATACGGTCCCTCAATAAATTAGAATAATTTTAAAATTACTTTTAAATTTTTGTTTGTGTTCTAGTCGACGATATAAAAAAATAGCGCATATAGCACAAGTAGTATAGGGCCACCATTTCGCCCCCGGTTGGGGACGGGGACGGGCCCAGAATTCTGGGCCGGCCCAGAATTGGGGACGCTCGTGCTTAATCCGGCCCAGAATTGGGGACGCTCGTGCTTAATCCGGCCCAGAATTGGGGACGCTCGTGCTTAATCCGGCCCAGAATTGGGTACGCTCGGGCTTAATCCGGCCCAGAATTGGGTACGCTCGGGCTTAATCCGGCCCAGAATTGGGGACGCTCATGCTTAATCCGGCCCTCCATCGGGGTACCGGGTAGGATATCCGTCTTAGTCCGGCCCTCCATCGGGGTACCGGATAAGATATCCCGCTTAATCCGGCCCTCCAATAGGGTACCGGATCAGATATCTCTATTAATCCAACACTCCAATTGGGTACGGCCTAGATTACTCTGCTTTGTCAGACCATTCGGTTCAGTACCCAATTTAAAGAACTACAAAGTTTAATTACGCTGTAAAAATCATTGCCATAGGCCATTTTTGAGGCTCTGTAACTCGACAATGTGATTAGGTACAGAAAAGTTGTTGAACATTCAGAGAGAACTTTTTACAGGCTTTCACGTGATGTGTTTAATATATTTTTAGCAACTGTGGATTCTCCGCCAAATGGAGTGCCATTCATGATTTCGGACAAATTTTATAAATCATTGCCAGATACCATTTTTGAGGCTCCATAACTCGAAAACGTCAACTGGTAGAGTCAAACTAGTGAACATTCAGAGAGAACTTTTTACAGGCTTTCACGTGATGTGTTTAATATATTTTTAGCTACTCCAGATTCCCCGCCAAATGGAGTGCCATTCATGATTTCGGACAAATTTTATAAATCATTGCCAGATACCATTTTTGAGGCTCCATAACTCGAAAACGTCAATTGGTAGAGTCAAACTAGTGAACATTCAGAGAGAACTTTTTACAGGCTTTCACGTGATGTGTTTAATATATTTTTAGCTACTCCAGATTCCCCGCCAAATGGAGTGCCATTAACGATTTCGGACAATTTTGAAAAATAACTGTCAGACGTCATTTTTGAGCCTTCATAACTCTAAAACGTCAACTGGTAGAGTCAAACTAGTGAACATTCAGAGAGTACATTTTGCAGGCTTTCATATGATGTATACCTTGTATTTTTAGCATTTACTGATTCCCCGCCAAATGGAGTGCCATTCACGCTCAAAGTGAAATTTTAGCAAAACCAGGACCATTTTATATGTCTGAGAGTTGTCTTATCAGTGTTTGCTTGTGTCAGTCACCCATGATGGCAGACAATGTGACGTACTTGCTCCATGATTTTATACAATGATTATATAGATGTAATTTTGTAAAATAGCAATGACTAATGAATAAGGTTTTGCTGTCGACACTCTCCACTCATAGTCTGTTCTATTTTAACCGCTGACATTAAGCAACTTTTATTTCACACTACTTGGTACAACATGGTACTTTGTGATTTAGTAGAAGGCAAGCTGACACTATGTAAACAAGGTTATTTACATAACCGTTAGTCATATGGTGTCTAGTTTTTATAAGCGATCACGTGACTGCCTAGAATGAATTTGATTGGTCAATTAAAAAGATTGCACAATAACTCAAAAATGATTGGTCACTCGAACGTTATAAATACAGAAGATTATTTGCCATTCGTCATTTGCTCCTTTTCATTGGTGCAGTCAAGTGGTTTGAATCATGGCTCTCAAGTGTGCCCAGTGTGGTAAAGAATTCAAGGACAGACATACGCTTCGCAAGCACGAGCGAAGTGGGCATGGGGACAAATCCCAGTGTCCTATTTGCAAGAAATCATTTGGAAGACTGGATACCATGAAGGCACATTTCAAAAACAAACATTCCAACAAATCGACAAGCGACCTACCCCAAAGACCACTCATTCCCTACTCAAGTTCGGACTCGGATGAGGCGGATCAACCTTCCACTTCGACAGCAGAACATACGGTGGGTCCTGATTTTTGTTTATATTGCTTCTAGCGGTGTCTATGCTTCATTAATATTGTGTTGCATTTTAAGGTGCTTAATTAGTGTTCGTTGTTAACCAACTAATATGTTTCAGTATACTTAATTACACTTATTTTGAATAAACTACA
>JASANF010008721.1:0-31971 GCA_030248245.1 Trissonchulus sp. WLG1_4
AATTAGCGATCCTGTGTCAACCAGCGCTCTGGTTTCAATTCCATTGACTCTGATCGAGACTATCATTTCTGACTCGTCCTCCGATTTTCCTAAAAGGGTTGTTCGGTTCACACCTTTGAACTTTGGTGGCCATGGTGTCATTTCGATATCTGATCTGAAGCTTACCGAGCGCGGGGAGCTCGGTACAGGAGACGTTGGCGGTTGAGGGCTGGTGACAGGGGTGGCTGCAGAAGTGGTTTGAATATTGTCGTAAGTAGCCGGGGTAGAGCTAGCTACTGGACGGTCTGGTGAATGTTCACCCATACTTTCGTAGATGGATTCTACGGTGGCGATCGCTTGCCGTGATCTAGATCCTCGTGGTTCATGTTCTACTGTGGTATAAGTAATTGATGGAACCACACCCGTGTATTCCGCGGATGTATCTGTCGGGACAGTCAGTAAGGGTGCCGCAGTCGCCGCTTCGCTGTTTCTAGGAACTGGTCGGGCTGAAAGGTGAAAGCACGTTTCCTGACGAGCCTGTGATGGTACACGCCGCCACGAACGAGGGAAACGCTGTTCATCTGGACCTCTCCGTTGTATGTTTCTTTCAATATCGTTTCGGCGAAGGCGCTGACCAGCTAGGTAAATTACTTGGGGTAGATTCATTACTGATGTTTTACACGAAGCCGGAAGGCAGTGGAATATCACAGCTGCCAAGGTGACGTACAGACAGACTAAGAACACCCAGACTTGCCAAGCACTGACATTAAGTCCTGAAAGGAATCCGAAATATCCTCTGTTCATTACCTTCTCCACGATAGTATCAGCCGCAACCGCTGGGGATGGACTTCCGATTGCGCCCAAATGTTGCAATATGAGGTTCTGTTTTCGTAGGCCACCCATAATGTCGTTCGAGGATATATGCGCTTGAAACTCGGACCAGTTGTACATCACCAATTGATGAAAGATTGTGGTGGTATTAGGCAAGGCAGATTCGGTTAGCCAGGGACCAAAAACGACTAACTGCCGTTCAGTTAGACGCTCGATTTTCTTGGTCTTTCCAGTACGTCGATCGTATAGATACGCTTTTCCATCTACTTCTATAGGGGTTTCATCCATTTGTTCACAAGAAGTTGGATTACTGTGGCTAGCGACAATGTTAGTAATAGGGTTCAGATATCCCTTTTGACGGTGACCATTCACATAAAACTTAAGAGGAATTTCGCTCGTGCACTCATTTAACATTGGCAGAAAAGTCATTTGGGTAATATTAATTCGTTGGCAAGGGTAAGTTTCAATTACAGATCCTCCAGCGCTTGCAATTAGATCATCTCGTCCGAGAATATGTCGCATCGCCATGGTAGGTTTGTTGAGTAGTTCTGCCCAAATAAGTTTGACGATAGTGTCCATTGCGGTACAGGTAGCATGAAGGGCATGACGGAAGGAACTACGTATGACATTTTCAATATCCATCCTGACGGCTTGTAGACTTGCTGCGAGAAGGTCAGTTGTCACTATGCCTTGTTCTTCTGATAAAGATGCCTGTCGCTTCATCCGATGTCCTCTTCTTGAGTGCCTATTTATAAGGTATCTTACTTGATATTCCGTAGAAGGTCTTGTGACAAATTCCTTGTTAACTCTGTATGGGATACCTTGATCTGACAGGACTATTAGCCGTCCGTCACAATCTTCCGCCGTCTGTTGGGGTTGCGTAGTCATTGTCAATGCGATGTTCTTATCGTTAGAAAGCCATGCGTCGCCCATCCTATTACCAATGAATGATCTCCAGGGTACATACGCACATTTTTCCATTTTATCGGGTTTCCAAGTTAACACGCCTCCTCCTTTTAAGGTACAATGGCCTTCGTGGTATTTACAATGTTGAACATTTCCAGCTGTACTTTCCATGATTTCAGAGTCGTGACGCTTGTAGACATGTGCTTGGTAGACATAGCAATTGGTTGCTTCGTACTTATTCCACGTGCAGCAATGTACACCTCCTCCACTGAACTCATACTTTATTTCGTTGTCGGTTCTGAGTAAATCTCCGTGCTGGGTCAATAATCCGTGTTCGCATGTCTTAAATTCAACCATTCGCTGACACTCGAAGGGAGTTACTGGGAGCTCATCAATGAATTCTTTTTTCAGGTGTTCGTCGTCGAAAAAGTAGGTGAACGTCTGAACTCGTTTTCGGAGAATCGTACATTTAAAAGCCGGGCTATCGTATTGGATGTGATTCCGTTTGAATAATTGCAGCTCAGTGTGGTATAATGGGATGACCCTATCAGAAATCAGTTGTGAAGTGCAGTTGACTTCGTGCGGTAGTTTCCATAGCACTCTTTCTCCGTTCATATTGCACACCATGGGTGAGGATGGGATGTGGGCGGTTACGGATGGGTAAACAGTCATGAGAAATATCATCACAAGGAGAAGCTCCTGTATTCCGCGCAAACACATTAACGGGGTCCATCGGGTTATCATTTCAATTATCATCAGGGGTACGCTTGAGAGGCCAGGACTCACATGCCGAGGGATATTGGATACGTGTGACGCTTCCGCATTGAGTGCTTCCGTGGGCCCACGGCGATCTGGCAGATCCTCATTTCGTCCTCGACAGTCGACACTGCTCTGTAACCTCTCCTTCCCCGAGGACCACAGCACCCACCATGTGGGGTTCAGCATAGGATGGTCGTTTCCGCAACTCATCCCAAAGAAATTCATTCTCCGCCGTCAGGCGTTCCAATTCATCGCCGGTGGTAACCGCAGCATCTTGCAGTGGCTGATCTCCACTGAGTCCAACAAAATTGGTTCCCCTAATTATATGCTTCTGGGTAGATTCGGCGCGCGCATTGTTTCTCATTTGGGTGAACTGGTTGTTGTTTCTTCCTTGAGGGTTACCAATTGGGTTTCGGTTACCACTTCGGCACATGTTCATCATATGCCCTGCCCTTTTACATTTAAGGCATATGGGTTTACCATCAGCAGTCCAGCGCGGTGGGCTGCGTTTTCTATAACCTCTGTTTTGATCGGCTTTTCCTTCCGACCCGCCAGAGGCTGCCACTCTGCTCGAGTGGTTCGGCTCATTGACCCTCTGGGTCTTCATGTCTTCTCGTAGCTTCTCAATGACTTCTGTGGTTCGTCGCTCCAGACCTTGTAGTTCTTGACGCCATTCGGGTATGGGATCCGTAACCATGTTGACTCGGGTACTGCCGAAGGTTCGCTTGTTATCCCTGAGGTAGACTCTGTTATTCCTCTCTTGGGAACGTTTCAGTTCCTTTACTTCTCTTCTCAGGGCTTCCATGTCCATGGCAACTTCATCGGGGGGTGCTTTACCATGACCCTTGGCAGTGTTCTTCCTGGCGATGAAGGCTTCTTGTCGTTTCGCTTCCATCACTGCATCGGCAAAGGTCGATGGCATTTGGGGTAGGAATCCTAGCCGTTCTTTTATTTGTGAGTTCACTCCGGCTTGGAACAGACCACGCAGCATGACCATTCGGGCATCACCTTCCATGTTTGGGTAAGCAGCTCGACTGAGCCTTTGTAGCTCACGGGCGCAGGTGGCAACGGACTCACCTGGGAGTTGCTGTCGGGTGTGCAGTTCCTCTGAACTGACTAGTTCTTTTGCTGGTGGGTGGAAGGCATCCCGCAGGGCTACGCACAGGGTGTAGTAGTTGTTCTTAACATCGTCGGGCAATGACCTATACACTTCCAGGGCATTGCCTCTTAGGTACGCCGGGAGCTTTACCAGTTTTTGGGCTTCGGTGTATTCTTCCGCCCTGCTCAGGAGTTCAAAAAGTTCATGAAACTCCTCAAAGTCTTCACCAAAATCACCACAAAAGATGGGTAAGTTTAAGCAACGAGCCGACTTCCTATAGGTATTTGCTCTCAGGGTATCTGTGGCATTATTAAGTAATGCCACCTCCTCCCTTAATTCAGCCAGCTCTCTTTCCATATTTTGGGCGGTCCGCCCTAGATACCTTAGCTGCCGTGTACTCAAGGGTGACTGGTCACTATCCTCAGCCCTCGGGTCTGAGCTCATATACTTTCTGCTTTGGATAGGACCTCCGACCTACTCCTACCTATTGATGGTCTACTTGACTTTCTTTTTCCTATGAAAGACTGGGTAAAAAAAACTAACTACAAACAAAACGCAGGTCAGTAGCGTCTATATTAGAGCAGGTTACAGCCCTATCGGGTAGGGTAGGGTGCTCGGGTAGGGTAAGGGTCAAGGGTACTTAGGACTAACTGCTGTATCCTGCTCGCGACGCCAAATGTAAAAGCGCTACTGTTGACCTGAGCTGAATTGTAATGATAATGTCACTTACCAAACTTAAAGAACAGAAAACACAAACACCGATAGAAGTTATGGGTTATTGAATGGGTAGTATAGGGTACACAGGTAGAAGTGGAGTATAGTATATCCCAATACAACAGATATAAAAAATATAGACAAATATAATTATATATAAACAGGTACAGATGTATACAAACAGATAGAAAGTAGGCAGATAGGATGGCGAAGTGCAAGGGTTTGTGGCAAAATGAGTGGCGGGTTCTCTCGCCAGGGGTTTATATAGGTTTTTGGTCCCAGGCGGTGCTGACGCAAAAAGTTTGGTACCGGATGTATAAAAAATTGTAAAATTTGGAGAGTCATTCTTTTTACTGTCAAAAACTGGGTCTAATGGGCGATTTTGCCCAAGTAGTTATGTCAATGGGTGCTCTGTTTCGGGATTCGAACCCGCTCAATTGGTGTCAATTATTTTTCGTTAACAAATGAAAACTTTAAATGGTCGCGTCAGCAATTTGTAATTTTCATGTTAGTTAAATCTTCTAATTTGTCAACAAAGCAGCATTAGCTGGTTTTAATGGCGCTCATTAATTTCCCGTTGCAATTTTACGCCAGCCAACGATTGTGCTGCACGTTACTAGGTAGAAACTTTAGCAATGTTTTCTTTTTGCTAGGTATAGATTTTAAGTAGTTTGCTTAGGTTCACATTCTCCCAGAACTTTGCATCTTATAGCTGTCACCGAATCGTGGGCTCGCCAGGATATTGCTGATTCAGAATTATCCCTGCCGGGTTATTCCCTTTTCAGATCGGATAGAACTGCCCAATCAGGCGGGGGCGTCCTAGTTTATGTACTTAACCAATTGTCCCCAGGGCCTGGTCCAGAAAGTGTGGAACAAATCGCCTATCAAGACTGCATCTCTTGCTCAATTGCCCTCACAGAAACCAACACCTGGTTGTTGTGTGCGCATACCGCTCCCCCTCCAACTCAGCGGAGGCAAACCTCAAATTGTTCGAAGCTATAGAAGCTGCAGGCCGCCTTCATAATACTTACGTGCTCGTCGTAGGAGACTTCAACTATAAAGAAATCAACTGGAAAAGCTTTTCTTGGCCTGCACCGTGCAACCAATTCATGTACTCAGTCCTCGCCGCAGGCCTGCACCAGCACGTGCTTTTTCCCACCAGAGGGGAGAATACGCTGGATTTGGTCCTTACCAGTGAGGAAAGCCTAATCACCAGCATTGAACCCGCCCCAGCCCTGTGCTCAAGCGACCATTGCTCTATTCAGTTCACCGTCCAGCTTTCTACTACATTCACCAAAGCACGACGCCAAAAGCCAGCTTACAGCCGTGCCAATTGGTCAGCCATCCGATCGTTCCTCAACGCCCACCTGCATATCAACGATGATCAACCTGTCCAAGATATGTGGTCCCATTTTTCCGACACAATCAAAGCCGCTGTCAGCGCTTTTGTCCCAATCACGGCATCATCATCAAAACGAAGAAAACCACTGTGGGCTGATGGCCAAGCGTGGCAAGCAATAAGGAAGCAGCAGAACCGACATAGGCACTACCTAAGAACCAGGTCTGGGCGTTCTCTCCTCGCGTATCAAGAAGCATCCAAGGTCGCCCAAAGCGAAGCACGCCGTGCAGTGTCTCGCTATGAGAAGCTTATAATCGACAATATAAAATCCGATGGAAAGTCGTTCTGGTC
The DNA here is from genome assembly GCA_030248245.1 of Trissonchulus sp. WLG1_4. Classification (NCBI taxonomy): domain Eukaryota; kingdom Metazoa; phylum Nematoda; class Enoplea; order Enoplida; family Ironidae; genus Trissonchulus; species Trissonchulus sp. WLG1_4. The sequence continues at coordinate 5,979 of JASANF010008721.1, forward strand.
CTATATTAACTCTAAACGCAAAGCAGTTCGTCCCTTCGGCCCCATCAAAACAAATGGATCAGTCATCGACAGCAACCAACAGTGCGCCGATGAAATGAATCGGTTCTTCAGCTCTGTTTTCACGCGTGAATGTTTTGTCAATTTTCCACACATGGAAGCCCGCACTAGTGAACAACTATCCTCTGTCCAGTTTAACCCTGAATACACGGCTGCCATAATCAGAAAACTACGACCAGACGCCTCTCCCGGCCCGGACGGCATTAGTAACAGAGTGCTAATCGAAAGTGCAAGTGAAGTAGCGCCGTTTCTCAACAGCCTGTTCCAAAAGTCACTGGACACTGGTGAGCTACCACTAGAGTGGAAACTGGCTTGTGTCATCCCAATCTTCAAGAAGGGCTCTAAATTCGATCCTAATAACTACCGTCCAGTCAGCCTAACATCTAACGTGTGCAAGGTTATGGAGCGCCTGTTGACCCAAGTGATCGTAACCTTCCTCTGTGCCAACAACCTGATTAACAAATCTCAGTATGGGTTTATGCGTAGACGCTCTTGTGAGTTACAGCAGCTGAAGTTCATCGACTTCCTAACCGACTGCTTAGACCACGGTGGTGCTGTTGACGTTGTTTACCTAGACTTCATGAAGGCTTTTGACAAGGTCCCCCACAGGCGTCTTCTGCTCAAACTCCAAGCTCATGGCATCTGCGGCCCGTTACTAAAATGGATCGAACAGTTTCTCACCGATAGACATCAACAAGTTATGATCAACGGAACAGCATCTCAGCGCTCCAAAGTAATCAGCGGTGTGCTGCAAGGCTCGGTACTCGGACCGATTTTGTTCTTGCTGTTTATAAACGACATCGACGAGCAGGTATCAGGCGCAGTATTTAAGTTTGCTGATGATACCAAACTGGCCAGAAGAATCTTGAGGCACGGCGACGTAACCACTACGAATACTGCAGATATGGGTCTTGATCTGGACTCAGTCTCTTCATGGTCCTTCTGGTGGGACATGTCACTGAATGCCCAAAAATCGTCTTGCCTCCATTTCGGATTTTGGAATCCGAAAACGAACTACTCAATTGGCGGGATCTCTGTACCTAACGAAACAGAAGTCAAGGATTTGGGCGTAATAATTTCCGCGCCTAATGCTAGCTGGTCTCCCCACTGTGCAGCGGTAGCACGAGACTGCTCCCGCCTCCTTGGCCTGATTAAACGGTCGTTCGTTCGGCTGGATAGGGCATGCTTTCTTACAGTATATTATGCATTAATTCGATCCAAACTCGAATACTGCGTGACGGCATGGTCCCCCTACCGCAAAGGCGACATAAACCTGCTCGAAAGCATCCAGCGTGCCGCCACGAGAGCTGTTTTTGGGACTCAAAACATGTCCTACCATGAACGCTTGAGCTATTTGGGTCTGCAAACTCTTGCAACGCGAAGGCTAAGAGCGGACCTATTAATGTTGTACCAAATGGTGTATCAGTTAGTGGACTTTCCGCTTGAGGACTTTTTTGCGTTTGTTAATACCAGCGGTACTCGAGGTCATAATTTGCGGCTAACTGCGAAAGGCACCCCCCGGCTGGACTGTCGTCGCTTCTTTTTTTCGCACAGAGCTATTTCAGTGTGGAATATTCTGCCCGAAGAGGTGGTAACCGCCCCCTCGATTCAAACCTTCAAGACGCGACTTCATGCCTGCGGGTGCCTACCGCAGCTGTAGCCCTTTCTGCTCGCGGTTTTTGTTTTTGTTTTCTTACAGCATCGTGAAGTGAAGCCATCCCACCCCACACCGATTCCGGAAACCTGTAGTACGACGCAGAAACAGCCATGGCAACCCATGGTTCCTGCTCCGCATTTCCTTCTTGAACTGCAGGAGCAGTTCAGGTAAATTCAAGTAAATTCAGGTAAATGTATATTTCGCCTCTTTTTTCAGTTGGCAAAATTACTATTTTTAATATAAATGAGCTAAATATGTTGCTAAGAGATATGTATTAAATATATTATTGTGTTATTTTATGACAATCAAACTTCAGGCTGATATTACAACTGTATTGGTCATAATTTTCGACGATTAGCCCTAATATGTCGAAAAACGATGATTTTCGACATTAATAGAATTTTTTGAATAGGTATAAATTACCGTTTTTGCGCGGCCGCCTCAGCGGCCGTGCATACCAATTTCAGTTAATGCACTGAAACGGACGGCGACGACGAGCTCATGGATTAAGTTCAAGTAAGTTCATAGCTTGCAAAGTTTCATGCGGATCGTCTTTCACAGGTCACAGCTGACAGTAATCTTGGAAAAATGGAGACTATAGCCCTATTTCAGAAACCTGAAGATTGCACACACACAAATGAAAGCTAGTCTAATTTGAAACAAGTTTTCTTCTCCAGTTTCCTGCGAAAACTTTACTGAAAAATTTTGAAAGCTAAAGTTTGTTAAGGGGGCGCTCCGGGAATCAAGGATTTGGGCGTATTTTTTAAAAACAGCCAAAATGACCTATCATTCTTGAAGGAAAGTTGCCCAAAATACTATTTCTGATGTTTTGACGTGCATATCTCCATAGCAAAAAATTTGGAAAAAATTGGACAATTTACTGATTTTATTCGACTTTTACACAAATTCAGCAAGTAAGCCAGTGCATCAACGCTTTTTGAGGTTTTGCAAACAAACGATACGTAGAGTTTATTAGTCGTAATGAAAAATTAAACAATTTTATTGTGTTCTGTGCAAAAAAATGCACAAGAAACCATTTTCAGAAGCAGCAGACTTAAATATAGGCTGTGTGAATACAAAACCAATTTTTCGGCATTCGATTATAAAATGCTGGTAAAATATTTTTCTACAGATTTTTGCACAATTATAGCCTTAGGTTCTGCGCAGTTGAACAACTGTCTAGTTTTTTAAAATAAAGCTTAGAAATTTTTTTATATGAATTTTATTGCTCAAAGTTCGACTTCGAAAACACATAATGACATTTTTTATTCAAACCTGACATAAATGTTAAAAACCAAAATAATGTTCAACTAGAGAAGCACATAAGCTAAATTTTTATATATAAAGTGTGACTATACGCAAAGTAGAAGCAGAGTTATCGTTTGCCTTAAATTCACTCACATTTGGTGCTCTGTGAGTCACGTGACATGATCACGCGATCTGAAATTTTGCCTCCAGTGTTCTTTTGTGCCATAGTACAAATATGTATAGTAAAGTTTGACATTTACCAATTTTTTTGCCAATTTTCTATGTAACCCCCGATTCCCGGAGCGCCCCCTTAAGGTAGCGCTCAGCAGCAAAACTCATGTTCGGCGCTAAGCTCTTGCAATAAGTAGCAATGCCACTTTAATTGTACATCAAAGAGACTTCAAAAAAACCTATTTACAATACAGTTCAGCACTTTAATGTGAATGTGTCAAATTTTATGACCATGTCGAATTTTCTATTCACACTAATTTTGTTTTTGACCTAGCTCAGCGAAACTTCAACCGATTTTGACAATCTTGGTATCGCTAAAAAGATCTTTCAAAAATCTAGACGTCAAATGTCTTCGATTTTCGATTCTGATTATTGATTTTTCAAAAAATCGATTTTTCCAAAATCAGTTGTGTTTGAGCGGCTACAAAAAGTGCTGAGAGCCAAAAATTTAAAATCGAAAAAATTCGACGTCTGCATTTATATTCTTTCTTTCATTGTGCAAAATTTCAACTCGATCCCAATTGGCAGCAGGGAGCTAGATCAAAAAAAAGTAGTCGACTTCGCTGCGCAAAAATGTGAGGTTTGCCCACACGTTTCACTTTTTAGAAAATTAGACCTTTCCTAGGCCTGCATAGTTCCGTTGAAAAAGTTACCAAAAGCCATACTCAATTTTTTAGGAAATTAAATCAAAAATTTTACATTTTCGAAGATTTATCAGCTTTTTAGGTTTTTCATTTTTTATTCTTTATTTTCCCGGCTAAATAACTCAGCAAAGCTTTAACGTAGTCTTATGTTTAATACATCATTTTAAAGCTAAGAAACCGCGTATTTCAGTGATATGAGTAATCAGTTTATATTAAAACAAAAATTTTTATGCTGCCGCTACAAAATCGTCCAAAAAATATTAAAAAAATTTTTATCGCAATATGCACATCAAATGAAAGCTCTTTTCATTCTGAACAACTTTCCTTCAAGACATTGTGGTCAAAAATGTCGCTGAAAAAAATTAAACGCCAAAGTCGGTTCCCCTGAGCGCCACCTTAAGGTGGCGCTCCTGAAATATGACTTTTCAAAAAACGTCAATCTGGGGCCAATTTTAGATGTGCAATAGCAAGCTGGTGTAAAAGTATGCCCAAACACAAAATAAGAAGTTGATTGATGCAAATTAGCAATCACTGTAGACCAAACGTGAGCGGAATTTCGGCTTGCGATTTCTCTTCACAGCAAGATAGCTGCTGCACAACCAATAGCTCATTTTGCTTGCCATAACGTGATCGAGCGGTCGCAAAATCTAATTTTTGATGAATATGACTGATATATTGAAAAACAGCAAAATCACGATTTTCGAAAAACGTAAATTTAACTAAATTTCTCAAACACTTTCGATTCGCTCAAAAGCAAATTTTGCGACCGCTCGAAGACAACAAGGTGAATTTATGTGCCAAATTTTAACTTTTTTCGTTTGGCCAATTTTTTAAAATCGCAAGCCGAAAATTTGCGTTCGTATTCACACGCACTTTATTTCAGCATCACGCAGAAAATAGTGCTTTATTTTACAAAACTTTTACACCACATTCAACAAAACACCGAAAATTTTAATGTATGTGCAAGTAAAATACGACTGCTTGTGTTTTTCAATCTTCCAAAATCATTACATACGTGTAAATGCACTGGCTTATGAAGCTATTTTCGTGAAAATCTATTTTTCTTGCTATAAAAAGGTCAAAAACTTTCAAAATTTTTTTCATGTAATATGCACATCAAATTGAAGGAAATTCAATCCTGAACAACTTTTGTTCTTGCGATGTAAGGTTATTTTTGCGCATTTACAAAATAATGGCCAAAACCCACATTTCAGGAGCGCCACCTTAAACGCCAGACTGCAATTCGACCTGCGATTTCATTGCGTTTTGATGCTACGTTTGTGTTGGTTTTAAACAATTTTAAACAATTTTTTAAAACAGTAGAGACGCAGCAAAATAGTCTGCGAGACGCAACGTTTGTTCAGATGCTGCGTTTCGCTTGCGACACCCTGCGGCTTGCGTTTTTGCGTCAAAATCGCAGCGGCAAAAACGCACCGTGTGAATCAGCCTTAAAGCCCGATTCACACGCTGCGATTTTACTGCGATTTTGCCGCTGCGTTTTCTCCGCTGCGGCAAAACGCACTGTCTGAACAGACGCAGCGATTTCAATGCGGAATGGATGCGTCTTGATTTTTCCGCAGCGTTCTAAACGCCAGACCGCAATGCGGCCTGCGATTTCACTGCGCTTTGATGCTGCGGACGTGTTGGTTTCAACAATATTAGCAAAGCTGTTTATCATATTTTTAAAACAGTAAAGACGCAGCAAAATAGTTTGCGAGACGCAACTTTTGTTCAGATGCTGCGTGTTGTGTGCGATATCCTGCGTCTTGCGTTTTGCGTCAAAATCGCAGCGGCAAAATCGCAACGTGTGAATCGGCCTTAAGCAGTAAAGGCCGATTCACACGATGCGTTTTTGCCGCTGCGATTTTGACGCAAGACGCAGGGTGTCGCACACAAAACGCAGCATCTGAACAAACGTTGCGTCTCGCAGACTATTTTGCTGCGTCTCTACTGTTTTAAAAATATGAGAAACAGCTTTGCTAATATTGTTGAAACCAACACGTCCGCAGTGTCAAAACGCACTGAAATCGCAGGCCGAACTGCAGTCTGGCGTTTAAAACGCTGCGGAAAAATCAAGACGCATTCATTCCGCATTGAAATCGCTGCGTCTGTTCAGATAGTGCGTTTTGCCGCAGCGGCGAAAACGCTGCGGCAAAATCGCAGCGTGTGAATCGGCCTTAAGCCTGAGCTCCCGAGTCTAAGCCCTAAGCCTAAGCACTGAGCCTAAGCCTAAGCCTGAGGCCTAATTTTATGGGATAACCTGCTAATAAGCATCAAAATAAATTTGCTGCACTAAAATACCCCAACCAGCTCCATATTGTTTAAAAAAAATTCCCAGCTATACCCCAAAACTTGCATTGAACCTTACTTGTGCTATAACGCTTTAATTAGCCTGGCCCGGGTAGCTTTAGAAAATATTTTGTAACTTTTCACAGCCTGAACCGATTTTCAAAATTTTTTCAGCCATCAGTAGCTTAGAGAAAGCTGGGATAAAAAGCCGAGCTTATGGTATTCATAAAAATCAAGCTCGGATTATAATCCCGGCTTCCACGTATATATATTTTATTGATTTTTTCATTATGAATAAAAAGCTCGGATAAAAAGCCAGGCTTGAACAAGCCTGAATTAAACAAAAAGCTCGAATAAAAATCCAAGCTTGCGCATAAGCCTAGCTTTTTATCCCGGCTTTTTCAAGCCAGACTTACGGATAAAAAGCCGAGCTTTTTATCTTTTCTTTCATGAATACCGGCCCAGGGGTCTGGGGGCAGCTGCCCCCAGAAAAATGCAGAGTTTTTCAAATTTTAGGCCGAATTTGGTCAAGTGGAGACGTATCAGATATTTTTGCAGACCAGAAAGTTATAACAATAAATGGCAACGTCACATCAGACAGTGTATTCACAGGAAAACCAGGGATCTGAATTTTCTGTAAACTTTTTTCGGTTACAGATTTTTCAGATGTTTTTTACCCTTTCCATTCAGAGACATTTTACAGACTTTCAGAGGAATTTCAGACAAATTTCAGAGAAATTCAGGGGAAATTCAGAGAATTTCACCCAGAATTCAGAGACTCTGAATTTTATCTGAAAAAAATGTCACTGGATTTTCAGATAAATTTCAGATACTTTTTACACAAATTTCAGATAAAATTTACCTACTTTTTACAGATGTGAAAAACATGTGAATTATCTCTGAAACTCCTGTAAGAAATATCTGAAAATTATCTAAAAAGCCAGTGACATTTTTTTCAGATAAAATTCAGAGTCTCTGAATTCTGGGTGAAATTCTCTGAATTTCCCCTGAATTTCTCTGAAATTAATCTGAAATTCCTTTGAAAGTCTGTAAAAAGTCTCTGAATGGAAAGGGTAAAAAACATCTGAAAAATCTGTAATAGGAAAAAATTTACAGATAATTCAGATTCACTGGTTTTCCTGTGATTACACATGAACACGGCATGATGTATATACTTTTGCATACATACCATAGGCTTTGATGAAAGATGATAACAAGGAATAGTAAGCCATACAGTTGCACGGGTCTGGGGGCGGCAGTCCCCAGAAAAAATATTGATAATTTTTTGATTTTTAAGCCAAATTTGGTCAATTGGCGTTGGAGACGTATGGGAATTTATTTCGGCCGGGCAATAAAAACCAAAGGGGGACCGCGCAATCAATCTAGAGTCAGACTGCGAGTCATTAGCACCCTTATTCATAAAAGTTAAAGCTCGGCTTTTTATCCGGGCTTTGAGCAAGCCCGGCTTAAAATCCCGGCTTGTCGTATTCATAAAACCAAGCTCGGCTTTTTATTCCGGCTTTTTTTATTCATAAAAGCTGGGATAAAAAGCCGAGCTTATGGTATTCATAAAAATCAAGCTCGGATTATAATCCCGGCTTCCACGTATATATATTTTATTGATTTTTTCATTATTAATAAAAAGCTCGGATAAAAAGCCAGGCTTGAACAAGCCTGAATTAAACAAAAAGCTCGAATAAAAATCCAAGCTTGCGCATAAGCCTAGCTTTTTATCCCGGCTTTTTCAAGCCAGACTTACGGATAAAAAGCAGAGCTTTTTATATTGACTTTCATGAATACCGGCCCAGCACCCGTATTCATAAAAGTTAAAGCTCGGCTTTTCATCCGGGCTTTGAGCAAGCCCGGCTTAAAATCCCGGCTTGTCGTATTCATAAAACCAAGCTCGGCTTTTTATTCCGGCTTTTTTTTATTCATAAAAGCTGGAATAAAAAGCCGAGCCTATGGTATTCATAAAAATCAAGCTTGGATTATAGTGCCAGCTTCCACGTATATTTTATTGATTTTTTCATGAAGACTGAAAGCTCGGATAAAAAGCAAGGCTTGAAAAAGCCTGGATTAAACAACAAGCTCGGATAAAGATCCAGGCTTGCGCACAAGCCTAGCTTTTTATCCTGGCTTTTTCAAGCCAGGCTTAGGATAAAAAGCCAAGCTTTTTATCCCGACTTTTATGAATATTGAATACCGGCCTAGGAATGCGCATCAATTATTATATACGAGTTTGACTGCTAGGACTATTTGTAGTTTTGAACTGCGCGGTCCAACTCTTATTGGCTGCGCAATCCTACTGACTGCGCAGTACGCAGTCTAACTGTAGTTTGACTGCGCCTGCGCAGACTATTTGGACTGCACAGTCCAACTATAACTCTAGTTTAACTCAGTTTAACTCTAGTTTGACTGCGCAATCAATCTAGAATTACACTGCGCAGTCATTAGGATTGCGCAGTCAATTAATAGTTAGACTGAGTAGAGTATTTGGACTGCGCAATCAATCTACTGTTAGACTGCGCTGTCAACTCACATGTCCGTTTTGCGCGCGGTCCTTGTAGTTACTCAGAGCAGCCCTCGCTCCGCTTGGGCTGCGCGGTCCAACTCCGACCGCTGCGCGGTCGCCCAGTCCACCCGAGAAAATCCCGGGTGAATTCTGGGTCTTGCCCATGTATGGTTATAATTAAAAACATACAAAAAACTGGTAATAGTACCAGATAATACTACTTTTCGCTGCCAAAGGACCTCAAAATGGCAAAATCCGATTATTTTAGAATTCGATCAAGAAAGTGTCAGTATGCGCATTTGTGCTAATAATAAACGTCTTTTTGCACTACCATGAGTCTTTTGGGGTATATAGCTACTAGGTTTTTCGACATCACCACACCATTTTCAAAAAGTGGGTTTTTTTCCCAACATGGGTTTTTTCTACCCCGTCTAATTTCGGTCATGCCCCCCTCGTACGAAAGAAGGAGGGACCTGCCACTGCGGTCATGAATAGAGGAAGAGTAGTTCTCTGTAAAAGTGTTTTTATATTTGAGCTCGCATATCTTAGTGCTTAGAAATGAGACTCCAAAATTCACCTCACTTGGAGCCATGTCGGGTCAAAAAATGGGGGCTCCAATTTTTGACTCATAAAAAATACTAGCGAGACCCCTTTTGGATACCGCTTATATATATACGTTTGCCTACAGGGGCTGTACTATAAGCTGGCAAATTTTTATACCTGTACCACGTACTCAAGTTCCGAAACTGGGGTGGGTTTTTCCCCCAAAAAGTGGGGTGGGTTTTTTCCCGCCTGCTATAAGCCTCAAATAATGGAAACTTTGTTTTGAGGCTGCATTTGGTTAATTAAGGACGTATTTAGACATAACGTAACAGCACAAAATTTTTGTCAACCCCAGACCCCTCCCCACTTTAGTGGGACATTTAGGCGATTTAAGCAACACGTAAAAGCATAGTGGTTGCAGGGGTCTGGGGGCAGGGGTGGACCCGGGTCGTGGGTACCCGCGGGTTGGATTGGGGCGGAAAATTTGAGCCGTGGGTCAACCCACGGGTCCCCACTTCAGGCTGCGCGGGTCGCTTAATTTTTTTTCTGACCCACGAAACCTGAAAAATTATATATATATATATATATATATATATATATATATATATATATATATATATATATATATATATATATATATATATATATATATATATATATATATATATATATATATACCACATATATGATTTCAATTTTACGAATTATTGGCACTACGAAATAGTGCCCTTCGGTTAAAATAGCAATGAGAACAACGTGCAGAATACAGATGTACCTTGTGGAAATTTATCAGCTAAAAACAATCAATCATTAGGTACATAATGTCATCTTAAAAAGGTGGGTCAAAGTGGGTCGCGGGTCGAATTTTACGGCGCGGGTTGGGTTGGGTCGCGGGTCGACTTTTACGGCGCGGGTTGGGTCGCGGGTTACTCACGAGCATCAAGCCGCGGGTTGGGTATTGGGTAGAGTCGCGGGTGGAAAATTTTGACCCGCATCCACCCCTGTCTGGGGGCAGCAGCAATAAAATTTGCAGTAAAAAAGCTATTCTGAGCACCACTTGTCGTAAAAAAGCTCTAGCTTCTGGGGGCTGCCGCCCCCAGACCCCGCATCCGTGGTATGTTTAGTAACTTCTACATACATGTAGTTGGTGGGGGGATGGGGGGGGAAGACCCCCCCCCCCAAAAATTCGGTCTCGGGGGAGGAAGCGGGGGTCCCGCCAGGGAGAAAAGAGGAGGGAGGGTCCCGGCGGGAGCAAAATTTTGGCCAAAATTCGAAAAAATCGACATTTTTTGGTGAATTTTAAGCAATTTTTACCGAAATTTTTGTCAAAAATTGTGAAAATCGGTGTTTTTTGGTCAAAAAGGTTAAAAATCGCGTAATTTTTGGGAGGGGGGTCAAAAATGAGTTGACGCAGGGGAGGGGGGTGTCCCTCCAAGGGGGGGGGGAGGGGTACCCAAAATTTTAGTGCTGTTACATGTATGAACTTCTATATTTCACTAACTAGCACAGCTAAAAATTTTGTCTGAACCCCCCCCCCCCTTTGAAATTTTCTGGGTACGCCCCTGACTATCCCCCCAACCAACTGCACTAGAGCCGATTTTTGTCTTGCTGCATAGGTACACGAAATCAAACTCACTGAAAATACATACTTTAGTGTAAAAAAATTAGTTTACTGTATGTACAAATTTAGTGAACTGCTTAGCGGCGATGATGCTATGGACGGTTCACTTAGAGGGCGGCCCGCGACGCGTTAACCACGCTGCTGTTCAGATCGGGGACAAAATTTACAGTTTCGGCGGTTATTGCTCAGGCGAGGACTATTCTGTCAGAAAACCAATCGATGTGCATGTGCTAAATACCTGTAAGTTATACATCGTTTTGCTTAGGTTTTCAATGTTTTGTTTTGTTGTGCAATTGCGATTTTCGCCAAGTATATAATATATAATGGACCAGTGGCGTAGCCAGTGGGGGCAGGGGCGGCGGTAAAGCCCTCCCTAGGTGATTTTGGCCCGCCTCTCGGCTAACAATAACAAAAATTGAGCTGCGTAGCACCCCCACAATTTTGCGAAAAAATGCACCAACTTGGCCCCACCCTGATCCTGATTCCTGGCTACGCTACTGTAATGGACACCCTGTTTCAGACACATTGCGCTGGAAGGCCATCCCATCGACCTATAGCCGCGAGGAAGACTACCACCAGATCCCCTACCTGCGCTACGGACACGCCACGGTGGCCTATGGCAACTGCGCCTATATCTGGGGCGGTCGCAACGACTGCGACGGAGCCTGCAATAAACTATATGAATTCAATACTGGTAGGATAATATTATATAGCTGTTCTAGGAGCAGAACCTGGATGACTTTTTAAGAGGGGATGGTTTTTTTAAAATTTTAATTTATTATTTTTTATTAATGTGAAGTAAGATTGGCCCCTTAGAGTTACTTAATGGGATTTACGACAGCTCATTATTGGCCAGCTCAACGGTAGAGCACTGGTCTGCTGATCCAGAGATGGGTGGTTCGAATCCCCCCTGGGTCATTCTGATGATGATGCTAATTGCTGTCTTTCTTTCGGTAAGAATCACCCTCCCTTTCTTGACAATAAAACAGCGAAGTGTTTTTAGCTCTCAGTTACAAATAAACAGAGGAGGATCAGTTTTCAGTAATTTCACTCGAGAAACCCAGAACCTCAGGGCGAGCGGTTGATGGACTAATAACTATATACACGCTGGAGTTTTAGTTATTCGCTAAGATTGTGAAATAGATAGTCGTACTCAAATCACTGGTTTTTTATTCTTCTAAATCAGATTCTGCTGTTTTTTTTAATTTCAGAGACTCACCGCTGGACGTGCGTGGTGGTTCGCGGCGACATCCCCCCGGCCCGCGACGGTCACTCGGCTTGCCTCATCGGTCATCGAATGTTCATTTTCGGTGGCTTCGAAGAAGAGGTTTGTTTTTTTATATGTTAATTTTTAATTTTAAGGAAATCTTTCATTCATGTAGTGGGATTAACTAGTTTTAAGTTTTTACACTAGTTTACACGCTTGATTCGGTAACAAGCCAAAGTGATTCCTGGCACGTCCCCAAGCCAAGACCTAAAGAAACGGTGAGTGCTGAGACTACGACAAAGAAAGACACTCGTGATTTTCGAGTAAGTTTTGAATGCTTTATCATGCATATTATAATAGAAATGCTACACAAACAAAAAACGTTTGGGATCCCAGTCAGCCAGTCACAAGAGCCAGTCACAAGATAGCCCAAGCTCACATGCATGCAACAATCATCTAAGCCTGACCAGAAACATAAAAAGGGGGATAACAATATGAACGTAACCTGTCCTAGTATAATGGGACACCGGACACCTTGGCCTTCTCAGGCTGAGGACAGCTTGAGTCGTTTCCGAGCGACACCGCAACTGCGAGGGCGGTAAAAAAACATTAAAGAGCAGTAAAGGCACACTATTTTACTGATTAAGCTATATGATATATAGCCTATATATATATATATATATATATATATATATATATATATATATATATATATATATATATATATATATATATGATATATATATATATATATATATATATATATATATATATATATATATATTATATACGACTAAAACGGAATAAAACTGACTTTATCACGACTAAAACGATGATGGTTTTTTTTTAAATTTTACTGTTGAGTATTAGTCTAGTCTAGACGCTGGCCTAGTAATATCAAACATATTTACAAATCATATAGTATTTAAACGTAAGCGTAATGACAACAGTGTTTAATATTTATATACGCGTTTATTTTTTTAGAATGAGCAGTTTTCCAATGACGTCTATGCCTTCGATTTTCGATCTAAGCGCTGGTCACTTATAGCCACAATTGTAAGCAAGACTGTTGATATCAACTATTTAGCGCAAGCCGCAAATAAATTAGATGCTGGTTGAAAATGTCACTATATTACAGAGGCCTGCACGTTTTCCAATAAATATGTATGTAAATTGTGTTTCACCGTGAGTGTTATGGTAGCCTTAACGTATATACGTATGATGTTGTTGATATTAAACTGGAGCTGTATACTCAGTTACAAATTTGTTAAACAAAACTACTTTGAAAATAAAAAATTATTATCGTCCAAAGTTATTTTGTTGTTAGCGCCACTTTGCACCCATATTTTCGTTCACCTGCAATAAGTAAAATAAATCCCGTCCCAGTTATATATATTTTATATGTAAGGGTTTATTGAAACTTATACACTTAGTTGTATAATGTTCATTGGGCAATACTCATCATAATTACGCTAACATTATGACCCGTATTCACATACTAACACTAACGCTTAAACTTAGTATTTACACTTCGTGTTAGCGCTTATAAGCGCTAAGTGTTATTCGCATACGTAAACTTCTAACACACTAAACATACTTAAGCGCTAACACTTAGCAAACGCTTAGCGTTAGTATGTGAATAACACTTAAAGTATGTGAATACGGGCTTGTGCAATTTATAGTGCATAAAATCAGCTAGAGGCATGATTTTTGGATTGCCGGCTTAACGAACATATTATGGCTTGAAATATGAATGGAGCCATAACCTACTGCTGCAATTAGTATGAATCGAATTTTTTGTTTTCAGGGCCAGCCCCCATTCTGGCGCGACTTCCACACGGCCACGGCCATCGGGCATCGGATGTACATTTTCGGGGGTAGGTCGGACCAGGCGGGCCAGTGGGTGACCAACCGGGAGATCTACTTCGACACCCTGCAATACTTCGACACCAAGTCCGGGCGCTGGGTCCAGCCGCAGGTCACGGGCGACAAACCCTGCGGACGCCGCTCACATTCCGCCTGTAGGACCATTTGTAGATATATAGAAGCATACGTGTTTGAAGGGAACGATTGGGGGACAAATCGATGGTAGTTGGGGGGGTCCCGAAAATTTGGGCAAGATTTTGTAAAAATGGCACCATTTGAAAAAATTTTGCAAAATTTGTGGTTTTTTGGTCGATCAGGGGGTGGGCCCCCCAAATTTTGACCCCGTTACATGTATGTATAGAATATAAGGTATAATCAGTATATATATATATATAACGATATATTGTATATTATGATTATTGATTTGATACAGTGGTAATAAATGTGTCTATGTGATATAGTGTGATGTGGTATAATGGTTATCGATCTTCAACTAGTTTAACTCATCAACAAAAGGCGGTCAATGTCAATTTTTTATAAGAGTTAATTTTAGTCTAAAAAATAGTATTTTTTAGTCTTTTAGAAGATAGTACTCATGACTGTAAGAATTATATACCTTAGTTTGCAGCTTCAAAGTATGGTTCTGTTTCAGTTTCTTATGATGGATGTCTGTATATATTTGGTGGATATAACAGTATAGCCAGAAAGCATTACAACGATTTGTACAAATACGATCCTAGTAAGTATCAGCTATTTTTCATTTACTACTAGCTGACTAGTTTAGTAGTAGACGTAAATTTTTATCACTTAACTTTGATTGAAATTTGAATCTGTTTTTTTTAATTTTTGTAATTTGACGACTCACGAACATTTTTTGTTGCTTATTTAACTAACTGACTAGTAACTCAATAAAATCTTTATCGGACGTTTATTAGCTCCGTTTGAGTCCGCCACTTTTTATTGTGGTCGTATCATACTTGTCCGTAAGCATGTTAGTTTGTCTGTATGTGATGCTGCATCAAAATGTGATCAACTAGCAAAACAGTTTGGTTTCAGTTCAGTGGCTGATTGTGGCATGCAAAACGTAGTTTATGTCAGTGAATTTGCTAAAAATCATAGATTTAATAAAAAAATTCAAAAAATCACACGAAATGCACGTTTTTTTACTTCTGACGTACGGAAAAAACACACGGACAAGCATGAACCGAGATAATGGACCTAATCCCGTTAGAATCGCTTCGGTATGAAACTAGTTTATTTCAAATAAGTGAGCGAACTTTCAAATTATTCGAATGCAATTCCATTTAATCTTTTACACAAAGGGGAATCTACATTCTGGTCTATCTGAGCAGGTTGACAGCAAGACAGCGAAACATGAATTGGCTTTGTTTTTTGTGGGTTTTAAAGTTTTTATATAAAGTTCAGTACTTTTTTAGATAAATCCGAATGGAGCTTAGTCAGCCCGCTGGGCAAAGGACCTCCCCCGCGAAGAAGACAGTGCTGCATTCTACATCAGGATAAAGTGTTTCTGTTCGGCGGAACAAGGTTAGGCTCTGACGGTTCGAAGATCATGAATTATTGTGGAATTTTTGTGAAATAACTTTAGATTTGTTGTGTGTGTAGAACTTTCTATATGACAGGAAGCTGTTGATTGCTTGTTTGTTATCACTGCTCTTATCAGTTGCCCTGGTTCCCATGAGGCGGAAATGACAAAAAAGCTCAAAACGTGAGCTGCTTAACCAAAACACATTGCTTGCTTGTGATTTTTTTCAGAGGCAATACTTATCTGAAAAGTGAAAACACCATATTTTTAAATGTTTTCTGTTTCTGCTAAATGGGAACCGACGGGATTATGCAGGACTATAGTCCTTGCAATTATTAATAAAGTCTGACGACCAAAAAATATTCGATCCTGAGACAAAAGAAACTCGAAGTTTTATTTTAAAAATAGATCCACTTGCAAGCATTAAGAGTATGTACTGTACATACTAATTCCGAGCAGAAATCGATACGTCCATGATAGCCCCTTTTCACTCTAAGGCGTCGTACAGCGAGTAGTCGCAGAAATCACGCCACCTGTTTTGTCTCCGGGTTTAGCAATGTGTAATGTTTGCAGCCCGGCGGACCCGTACAGCCTTTCTCCGTCCCGGGACATGCCCGACCTGCTGCAGGACCCAATGTTCCAGCCAGAGCCAGAGCTCATTGATCACAGTGATCTATACGTCCTTGATTTCCGTAAGCCAGCCCGCTTTAGACAGGAGTGCCATGGAGTGAATAATTATGTACTCTTGCAGTCCATTCATAATATTATGTACTTGCAGCTGTGGATTGCCTGTTCAGTCGGCAAAATGACAAAATAAACACGCCACCTGGATACGATGGGCAGTATTGGTGGCTTGAATGGATAAACTGACATCGACCCTTTTGTAAATGAGTAAATTAGTGAAAAGGTTATGGAATTCATCATGGAGCAGCCTGCTTTTTTGGAAACCAAGTTTCCACTGACAATTTATGAACCGTGTGCCGTGCTCTCCAATGATTTCCCTGTTTTCTTCAACCGCAAACATGATATGGCTCTAGAGCTAGTCAACAATAGCCACTCACTCTGGCGGTCTGTACTCTGACGGTCTGTAAAACGAATGCAAATAGACTTGGTCAAGACTCAAGAGTTTATGATAGTGTTTATGCTCGTAGTGTGACACAGTGTTTTTTTTCGCCAAAAATTTTGCGTCGTCTGACGCACATGCCCAAATTTTTTTGCGTCATTGTGAAAAAAAGTGCGCAGAGCGGTTATAATACTATCTAAGCGCGTGTTTTAGGTGAAAATCACTTTCTTATGGCACTGGCCGTCCTCAATTACAATTTTGAGGTTTTTAAAAAAAATTGAAAAAAATTTCATTTCTACCTTTAAAGGGGTAATTGCGTTTTTAGGTGTTTTTTTTAAACTACCATAACTGCACTTAACCTCAATGAAAACTACAGCGGTCTTTTTTACATTTTTTTACACCTTCTAGCTTTAAAAAACCTATATTTAAAAGCAGATTATCTTTTGCAATTTTACTGCTGCAATCATTTGAATACACCCCATCAGCGGTTTTTTTGACTAATTTTTGCGCCACAGTTATGAAACTCAAGATCAGCCAACAACTACTAAACTTTTTGCAGTTATGCACTGACATAATATCCCCACCCGTTTTTTGATATAGTTGATAAGTCGTTTCTACGTTGAGAAAATGACATTTTTGTGCAAAAATCACGTAATTTGACTTTTCTTTAAAATTTTCAAAAGCCCATAACACCGACTCTACAAACTATTTTTAGAAAAGGAAAAAAACGGGTGGGGATATTTTCCTAAAGATAATGTGGTTAAAGTTTCGAAGCCGTAGTCCGTTTTTAGCTTGAGTTCTGTAGGCGCAAAAATTACACTGAAATGTCAAAAACCACGAAAACGACATTACCCCCTTAAGCAGTTGCGTACCTCGAAAAAAATTTCGGGGGGGAATGGCTTTTTGATTTTTTGTAATGGGTTATAATGCACTATTTTCAATATTAACTTAAAAATGTGAATTTGAAACTGAAACCACGTTGCCAGCAGTAGCAGGGGTCTACAGTAGCAGACTACAAGGATGCAAATTTGCTTGAAAAAGTACAAAACAGGAACTGCAGTAGTTGCAGGGGTCTGGGGGCGGCAGCCCCCCCCCCCCAGAAGCCAAGTATCTGGTGTTTTGGGACTTAGCTCAGCTGTCCTGGAGATGGCATCATTACTCCAAATTAGGTTGGCAGGAACTGAACTATTAACACTGTAAACATGCAGCTGATTTCAGCCTATATATTATATATATATATATATATATATATATATATATATATATATATATATATATATATATATATATATATATATATATATATATATATATATATATAATAAAAATAAAATTCTCCCTATTCCAAACTTTGATACTAGCGCCGCAATCATCCAAATACGCTGTGGCATTAAGGTGGTAGTTACGTTTTCGACAGTTTTTATAACGTGCTATAACTTTTGATTGACTCAATGAATTTAATAGCTGTCTTTTTCACGTTAAAGAACTTGACTAAAACTTATGCACATTATCTAGCTTAAATCTGTAACAAGCTAGTCAGCAGAGATGCTGTCAAAGTAGTCGAATTTCGTGAATTTTTGCATTTTTTTGTTTTGCTTGTAAAATTGACAGTGTAACTCCATCTAATTTTATTCTTTACACCAACATAGCCAATAACAGGGTTAATTTTAAGGCCAAGTTTGGTGTATTTATATGATGCAGAACAGAAGTTACGGACCGTTAATTTTGAACTTTTCCGAATTTTGAAAAATATACGAATTTTTGAATCTAATTTTTTCACGAAATAGGCTAAATTGATACAAATAAAAAAAATGACACACGGGCATGTCAAAAACCTTTAATTTAGATGCCAAAACTTATCCTTCCGCTTTTTACTTTTTGAGATTACGTCACATTTATGTAACATTTCTTTTTGTACACTACACAAAACTCCGCAAAACTTGACGACTACTAAAAGGATTTTGTTCAAAATTTGGCATAATTTGACACACATATGTGTCTACTTTATACTAAAATTTCAAAAATTTTACTTGCTTAAATTTTGCGTTACATCAATTTTATTCACAGAAATCTGTAAAAATGTACTTCCGTGGACTAAATCTCAAGTCTCAATGTTGCAATCTTTTCATGCGTTATTTTACATGTTTTTTAGACAATTTCTGATGTGTCAATTTTTTTATTTGTATTAATTTAGCCTATTTCTTGAAAAAATTAGATTCAAAAATTCGTATATTTTTCAAAATTCGAAAAAGTTCAAAATTAAAGGTCCGTAACTTCTTTTTTGCATCATATAAATGCACCAAACTTGGCCTTAAAATTAACCCTGTTATTGGCTATGTTGGTGTAAAGAATAAAATTAGATGGAGTTACACTGTCAATTTTACAAGCAAAACAAAAAAATGCAAAAATTCACGAAATTCGACTACTTTGACAGTGTCTGCTGACTAGCTTGTTACAGATTTAAGCTAGATAATGTGCATAAGTTTTAGTCAAGTTCTTTAACGTGAAAAAGACAGCTATTAAATTCATTGAGTCAATCAAAAGTTATAGCACGTTATAAAAACTGTCGAAAACGTAACTACCACCTTAATGCCACAGCGTATTTGGATGATTGCCGCGCTAGTATCAAAGTTTGGAATAGGAGAATTTTATTTTATTATATATATATATATATATATATATATATATATATATATATATATATATATATATATATATATATATATATATATATATATATATATATATATATATATATATATATAATATATATATGCTGAAATCAGCTGCATGTTTACAGTGTTAATAGTTCAGTTCCTGCCAACCTAATTTGGAGTAATGATGCCATCACCAGGACAGCTGAGCTAAGTCCCAAAACACCAGATACTTGGCTTCTGGGGGGGGGGGGGGGGCCGCCCCCAGACCCCGGCAACGACTGCAGTTCCTGTTTTGTACTTTTTCAAGCAAATTTGCATCCTTGTAGTCTGCTACTGTAGACCCCTGCTACTGCTGGCAACGTGGTTTCATTTTCAAATTCACATTTTTAAGTTAATATTGAAAATAGTGCATTATAACCCATTACAAAAAATCAAAAAGCCATTCCCCCCCGAAATTTTCTTCGAGGTACGCAACTGCTTAAAGGTAGAAATGAAATTTTTTTCAATTTTTTTTAAAAACCTCAAAATTGTAATAGAGGACGGCCAGCGCCATAAGAAAGTGATTTTCACCTAAAACACGCGCTTAGATAGTATTATAACCGCTTTGCGCACTTTTTTTCACAATGACGCAAAAAAATTTGGGCATGTGCGTCAGACGACGCAAAATTTTTGGCGAAAAAAAACACTGTGTCACACTACGAGCATAAACACTATCATAAACTCTTGAGTCTTGACCAAGTCTATTTGCATTCGTTTTACAGACCGTCAGAGTACAGACCGCCAGAGTGAGTGGCTATTGTTGACTAGCTCTAGAGTCATATCATCTTTGCGGTTGAAGAAAACAGGGAAATCATTAGACAGCACGGCACACGGTTCATAAATTGTCAGTGGAAACTTGGTTTCCAAAAAAGCAGGCTGCTCCATAATGAATTCCATAACCTTTTCACTAATTTACTCATTTACAAAAGGGTCGATGTCAGTTTATCCATTCAAGCCACCAATACTGCCCATCGTATCCAGGTGGCGTGTTTATTTTGTCATTTTGCCGACTGAACAGACAATCCACAGCTGCAAGTACATAATATTATGAATGGACTGCAAGAGTACATAATTATTCACTCCATAGTACTACTGTCTAAAGCGGGCTGGCTTACGGAAATCAAGGACGTATAGATCACTGTGATCAATGAGCTCTGGCTCTGGCTGGAACATTGGGTCCTGCAGCAGGTCGGGCATGTCCCGGGACGGAGAAAGGCTGTACGGGTCCGCCGGGCTGCAAACATTACACATTGCTAAACCCGGAGACAAAACAGGTGGCGTGATTTCTGCGACTACTCGCTGTACATACTCTTGATGCTTGCAGTTCGATCTTTTTAAAGTGAAACTGCGAGTTTCTTTTCGTCTCAGGGTCGAATATTTTTTGGTCAGACTTTAGTAATAATTGCAAGGACTATAGTGAATAATCCCGCCGGTACCCATTTAGCAGAAACCGAAAACATTTAAAAATAATATGGTCTGTTTTCACTTGTCAGATAAGTATTGCCTCTGAAAAAATCACAAACAAGCAATATGTTTTCGTTGATTAATCAGCTAACGTTTTGACCTTTTTTGTAGGGCTGGGCACGGTTACACGGTACGAACCGTGTACACGCGCGTAACCGTGTACACGCTAACCTTAGCGTGTACACGGTTAGGGGTCACTATCCGCGGTTACTTAGCGGTTACAGCGTGTACACGTTAAGACACAGTAACCGCGGATACTGTAACCGTTTACTCTAAACGGATAGTGTAAACGGTTACTCTAAACGGATAGTGTAACCGGTTACACTATCCGTTTTCCGACTTCGTGTACCCGCTAAAAAAATGTTCGTTTGGCTGCTGGATTTATGCAAATTAGCCTACAATCGTGAGCAAGCGATTTGCCTGTGTGTTACTTCATATACGCATGTGTGTGCAAGCTATATTCTTCAAGATATATAAAGGCATTTATACTGACAGCTCAGCATTGTCCCAATAGCTCATGTGGTAGCTTGCTGGTCTGCAGATCTAGAGATGGGTGGTTCGTATCTTCCCTTGGTCATTCCTCCCCCTCTGCTTCTCGACGTTTAGTAACCGTGTAACCGTTTAGTAACCGTTTAACCGTTTAGTAACCGTGTAACCGTTTACACGGTTAGTATCCGCGTAAACGGCTACACGGATACTTAGCGTGTAAACGGTTACACGGTTACACGGATAATTAGCGTGTACACGCGGATAATTGCAGTAACCGTTAGTTAGCGTGTACACGCGGTTACTAGCCTTCGAAACTAACGGTGTACACGGATAGTGATTTTGTAACCGTGCCCAGCCCTACTTTTCTGTCATTTCCGCCTCATGGGAAAAATGGTAACTGATAAGAGCAGTGATAACAAAAAAGCAATCAACAGCTTCCTGTCATATAGAAAGTTCTACACACACAACAAATCTAAAGTTATTTCATAAAAATTCCACAATAATTCATGATCTTCGAACCGTCAGAGCCTAACCTTGTTCCGCCGAACAGAAACACTTTATCCTGATGTAGAATGCAGCACTGTCTTCTTCGCGGGGGAGGTCCTTTGCCCAGCGGGCTGACTAAGCTCCATTCGGATTTATCTAAAAAAGTACTGAACTTTATATAAAAACTTTAAAACCCACAAAAAACAAAGCCAATTCATGTTTCGCTGTCTTGCTGTCAACCTGCTCAGATAGACCAGAATGTAGATTCACCTTTGTGTAAAAGATTAAATGGAATTGCATTCGAATAATTTGAAAGTTCGCTCACTTATTTGAAATAAACTAGTTTCATACCGAAGCGATTCTAACGGGATTAGGTCCATTATCTCGGTTCATGCTTGTCCGTGTGTTTTTTCCGTACGTCAGAAGTGAAAAAAACGTGCATTTCGTGTGATTTTTTGAATTTTTTTATTAAATCTATGATTTTTAGCAAATTCACTGACATAAACTACGTTTTGCATGCCACAATCAGCCACTGAAACCAAACTGTTTTGCTAGTTGATCACATTTTGATACAGCATCACATACAAACTAACATGCTTACGGACAAGTATGATACGACCACAATAAAAACTGGCGGACTCAAACGGAGCTAATAAACGTCCGATAAAGATTTTATTGAGTTACTAGTCAGTTAGTTAAATAAGCAACAAAAAATGTTCGTGAGTCGTCAAATTACAAAAAGTAAAAAAAACAGATTCAAATTTCAATCAAAGTTAAGTGATAAAAATTTACGTCTACTACTAAACTAGTCAGCTAGTAGTAAATGAAAAATAGCTGATACTTACTAGGATCGTATTTGTACAAATCGTTGTAATGTTTTCTGGCTATACTGTTATATCCACCAAATATATACAGACATCCATCATAAGAAACTGAAACAGAACCATACTTTGAAGCTGCAAACTAAGGTATATAATTCTTACAGTCATGAGTACTATCTTCTAAAAGACTAAAAAATACTATTTTTTAGACTAAAATTAACTCTTATAAAAAATTGACATTGACCGCCTTTTGTTGATGAGTTAAACTAGTTGAAGATCGATAACCATTATACCACACCACACTATATCACATAGACACATTTATTACCACTGTATCAAATCAATAATCATATCGTTATATATATACTGATTATACCTTATATTCTATACATACATGTAACGGGGTCAAAATTTGGGGGGCCCACCCCCTGATCGACCAAAAAACCACAAATTTTGCAAAATTTTTTCAAATGGTGCCATTTTTACAAAATCTTGCCCAAATTTTCGGGACCCCCCCAACTACCATCGATTTGTCCCTCAATCGTTCCCTTCAAACACGTATGCTTCTATATATCTACAAATGGTCCTACAGGCGGAATGTGAGCGGCGTCCGCAGGGTTTGTCGCCCGTGACCTGCGGCTGGACCCAGCGCCCGGACTTGGTGTCGAAGTATTGCAGGGTGTCGAAGTAGATCTCCCGGTTGGTCACCCACTGGCCCGCCTGGTCCGACCTACCCCCGAAAATGTACATCCGATGCCCGATGGCCGTGGCCGTGTGGAAGTCGCGCCAGAATGGGGGCTGGCCCTGAAAACAAAAAATTCGATTCATACTAATTGCAGCAGTAGGTTATGGCTCCATTCATATTTCAAGCCATAATATGTTCGTTAAGCCGGCAATCCAAAAATCATGCCTCTAGCTGATTTTATGCACTATAAATTGCACAAGCCCGTATTCACATACTTTAAGTGTTATTCACATACTAACGCTAAGCGTTTGCTAAGTGTTAGCGCTTAAGTATGTTTAGTGTGTTAGAAGTTTACGTATGCGAATAACACTTAGCGCTTATAAGCGCTAACACGAAGTGTAAATACTAAGTTTAAGCGTTAGTGTTAGTATGTGAATACGGGTCATAATGTTAGCGTAATTATGATGAGTATTGCCCAATGAACATTATACAACTAAGTGTATAAGTTTCAATAAACCCTTACATATAAAATATATATAACTGGGACGGGATTTATTTTACTTATTGCAGGTGAACGAAAATATGGGTGCAAAGTGGCGCTAACAACAAAATAACTTTGGACGATAATAATTTTTTATTTTCAAAGTAGTTTTGTTTAACAAATTTGTAACTGAGTATACAGCTCCAGTTTAATATCAACAACATCATACGTATATACGTTAAGGCTACCATAACACTCACGGTGAAACACAATTTACATACATATTTATTGGAAAACGTGCAGGCCTCTGTAATATAGTGACATTTTCAACCAGCATCTAATTTATTTGCGGCTTGCGCTAAATAGTTGATATCAACAGTCTTGCTTACAATTGTGGCTATAAGTGACCAGCGCTTAGATCGAAAATCGAAGGCATAGACGTCATTGGAAAACTGCTCATTCTAAAAAAATAAACGCGTATATAAATATTAAACACTGTTGTCATTACGCTTACGTTTAAATACTATATGATTTGTAAATATGTTTGATATTACTAGGCCAGCGTCTAGACTAGACTAATACTCAACAGTAAAATTTAAAAAAAAACCATCATCGTTTTAGTCGTGATAAAGTCAGTTTTATTCCGTTTTAGTCGTATATAATATATATATATATATATATATATATATATATATAGGCTATATATCATATAGCTTAAATATATCAGTAAAATAGTGTGCCTTTACTGCTCTTTAATGTTTTTTTACCGCCCTCTCAGCTGCGGTGTCGCTCGGAAACGACTCAAGCTGTCCTCAGCCTGAGAAGGCCAAGGTGCCCGGTGTCCCATTATACTAGGACAGGTTACGTTCATATTGTTATCCCCCTTTTTATGTTTCTGGTCAGGCTTAGATGATTGTTGCATGCATGTGAGCTTGGGCTATCTTGTGACTGGCTCTTGTGACTGGCTGACTGGGATCCCAAACGTTTTTTGTTTGTGTAGCATTTCTATTATAATATGCATGATAAAGCATTCAAAACTTACTCGAAAATCACGAGTGTCTTTCTTTGTCGTAGTCTCAGCACTCACCGTTTCTTTAGGTCTTGGGGACGTGCCAGGAATCACTTTGGCTTGTTACCGAATCAAGCGTGTAAACTAGTGTAAAAACTTAAAACTAGTTAATCCCACTACATGAATGAAAGATTTCCTTAAAATTAAAAATTAACATATAAAAAAACAAACCTCTTCTTCGAAGCCACCGAAAATGAACATTCGATGACCGATGAGGCAAGCCGAGTGACCGTCGCGGGCCGGGGGGATGTCGCCGCGAACCACCACGCACGTCCAGCGGTGAGTCTCTGAAATTAAAAAAAAACAGCAGAATCTGATTTAGAAGAATAAAAAACCAGTGATTTGAGTACGACTATCTATTTCACAATCTTAGCGAATAACTAAAACTCCAGCGTGTATATAGTTATTAAGATTGGGAGCAATCGTTTTTTACCATCAACCGGCTGCAGCACTAACGTCCTCTGAAAGGTTCTGAAAGGTTTCTCGAGTGAAATTACTGAAAACTGATCCTCCTCTGTTTATTTGTAACTGAGAGCTAAAAACACTTCGCTGTTTTATTGTCAAGAAACGGAGGGTGATTACCGAAAGAAAGACGGCGATTGGCATCATCATCAGAATGACCCAGGGGGGATTCGAACCACCCATCTCTGGATCAGCAGACCAGTGGGCTACCATTAAGCTAGCAAAATGGTGAGCTAATGTAAATCCCATTAAGTAACTCTAAGGGGTCAAATCTTACTTTAGCATCTAATAAAAAATAATAAATTAAAATCAGAATAAAACCGCCCCCCTCCTAAAAAGTCATCCAGGTTCTGCTCCTCAAACAGCTATTTAATATTATCCTACCAGTATTGAATTCATATAGTTTATTGCAGGCTCCGTCGCAGTCGTTGCGTGCACCCGCGATGTAGGCGCAGTTGCCATAGGCCACCGTGGCGTGTCCGTAGCGCAGGTAGGGGATCTGGTGGTAGTCTTCCTCGCGGCTATAGGTCGATGGGATGGCCTTCCAGCGCAATGTTACTGAAACAGGGTGTCCATTACAGTAGCGTAGCCAGAAATAAGGATCAGGGTGGGGCCGAGTTGGTGCATTTTCGCAAAATTGTGGGGGTGCTACGCAGCTCAATTTTTGTTTCTTGTTAGCCGAGAGGCGGGCCAAAATCACCTAGGGAGGGCTTTACCGCCTGCCCCACTGGCTACGCCACTGGTTTGCTATTTATACTTGGCGAAAATCGCAATTGCACAACAAAACAAAACCTTGAAAACCTAAGCAAAACGATGTATAACTTACAGGTATTTAGCACATGCACATCGATTGGTTTTC
>JASANF010008722.1:0-32301 GCA_030248245.1 Trissonchulus sp. WLG1_4
AAGGTATTGGCAGATCAGTTATTTTGAGCATGCGGTTACTGTAGTCAAGCACAATAGGTCCAAACTTGGGCATTACGTCCGTACCTATGATGCAATTATGTGAGATATTGTCCGATTTGTGCACTGAATGTTGCACAATCACGGATCCTATTGACAGTGAGCCCAAGGTTGCACCACATATAAGTAGATTATGACCTGTAATTGCCGAAGCTAATTCTTAGATGGCAAAGCTATTTGAGTAATTTGCAAACACCGCTCCGCCAAAAGAGTGACCGTGGTTCCAGTGTCAAACGAAGCACGTGATAGAGTACTATCAATTTGAATTGTTCTGTGGATCTGAACTTGCAAGAAGGATTAAAGGGAGTCGTGTCACAGAGAAATGGATGCCGCTACAGATTGTGCTTCCGTTTCAGCAGTTTTTGATGGTAAAAATGGATCTGGCTCAAATGGTAAATCAGTGTTCTGTATTGTTGAAACAAAAGCAATCTCATCCTCGACAGCAGTTTCACTATAAGTCGGGGGTGGTACTATCGGAAGAGGCGTACGACAAAATATGGTCTGAATAAGTTGAAAGAGCTCTTTTTGGTCTCTGTGTTTTCCATTTAGCTGGGCATAACAGCAAATAGTAAAACAGAACAAGAGCAAGGATACGAGTAGGAATAGTACGAAAAAATTCAGTATAACTTGCATTATGGATTCAGAAAAACATCAGAGAACGGCAACTTGGGTACTAAGGTAAACTTAAGTCGCTCTGCCAGTCGTATACCTTGATCAACTATATGAATACCCGCTTTTGCAACTCAGCTATTTCACGTTTGATCACTGATGGATCTGTCGAGAAAGTAGAAGCATAATTAGCTTACTTTCAAAAATATCTGTTTTAGCTGGATAATTTTCAATTGCTTGCAATTTCATAGTAGATGCGTGCATTTGTTGCACATGTATAGTAGGTGTATTAAATGTGTAAGACTTCCATTTACCTTGCCATGCCAATTCTGTTGTAACATGTACAGAGCCAAAAGTAGTTTGCCAATTGTCACTAGTCTTATTAAAATATATACCCGGTCGTGGGCCAGGACGGTACGTAGGTGACTATGGCACTAAATTTTAACTTTCTGGTGACATAAACTAGAGTGTAATATTAAGTAAATTCTTAAAGTGTATTTTTATTTTTAATTGAGAGATCGTATACGTAGTAAAAAGTACAAAAATTATCAGTAATTTAGCCAATGTCATAAAATAGCGCCTAAATAGCGCAAATAGCACCCTTACGTGTAATAAGCGCTATTTTTAAGCCTATGAAAAGATAGAGCTTATAGCACTTTGATGCGCTATCGTTTTGCTATATGTAATATTTTTAGTATCATCGACCAGTACGGACAAATGGGCAATATTATACGACAATCGGTTTCAATATTCACAAGAAGCTATAGGGGAAGGGGTGGATACTGGTTTGGGACATTATTACGTATTACTTCATACTTAAATTCTTACTATACTCATGCTACACTTCTGGGACAACTTTGGCTTATCAATTAACTAAATCAGGCGCTTTCGCAAAGACAAACGGGGGAATTAGGGTTGTAGGGAAATAGGACAAAAAGGATTCTGCCGAGAGTGTGAGCTCATTCTGCGTCACGCCAAACAGTAAACTTAGGTACTCAGTTCAATCAGGTAGCTCATTTCTTGCAGTTGCAATCAAAATTAGCTAAAATTATTACCTATCAATCAGGGGGCTCGTCAACCCAGTTTTTTTACACTACAGTGTCAAGCCTCGTCTGGCCTTAACCTAATATTTGGCTTAGCCTTAATTGGTCAAAAGCAACGAGCAAGTAGTAGGTTAAAAGTTAACACATGACGGGGTCCACATTTTCGGAGGCTTTTCTGATCTCAATTTCAGTATCCATTTTGACCTAAACATCCGATCATCTAAATAACCTAAACATCCATTTCTTCACTGTGAGACGCATCATGCCCTAATCCTTCGCTGAATTTTTTTGCACAGCGTCACTGCACCCGCTCCCCGGATTCACCTTTCCCTCCTTCCAATCTATTGACTGCCAGTGTATCTACTGGGCCCCTTGCTCTGGTTCTCCCGTGTCCTATACCTTCCCCTAGCCCCCCCCCCCCTGGTGCTGAGCCCAAACTGCTGTGCCAGTTGGGATCAGTCCGCCCCCTTGGCGCGTTCCAACACAACCACGACAACGATCTTTCCAATCCGTCACTAACCCGTCTTTGCGACAGTATTTTGTCTTCAATATCAACTACTGATAACATTTTCATCTGTAATAACATGGGCAGCGCATTCTTAGACATGATAATGGTACGTGAATACATGTACATCCTGAAGAAAGAAGTGTCACAAGTTTAAATATAAAGTCCATTTCAAATTTATACAACGTTTTTTCGAATAAAGCCAATACAAGATATATGTGTAGATTCAAACGCGCCAGCTTTGTCCACAAAGCCAAAACCAAATGGTTAAAAACATTGTAAATTTCTTAAAAATGAGTGATGTATTCAAATGAAGTTATGTACGCCATAAAAATAGTAAGTTGGACGAAACTTGATCCACTGGTAGACGACAACATCAACTCTGATTAATTTGATGATAAGAATATTATACTAGTGTAAGCCAGTGAGCCACTGCAAGGCGCAGGGAAGTAAGTGAGCCACTTACAGCACACTCCAGTGCACAGTGCGTTCCACAGCAAGAGCACAGCAGGCCAGCGTGACAAGTGCTGTACTCACGAAGCCGAGCCACTGCAGCTGTGACAGCACAATGGCTCGTGAGGCAAAGTTCAGTTTGGGCGGCAGGCGAGCCTCGTAGGACACTTTGTACTTTCGTTTGATCTTGTGGTAGAAGCCCATTTCGCTGAGTTCCAGGATGGCGCGGTCCAGATCCCGTCGGAGCCCCGAGTTCCAGACAGCGAGCATGGAGCACAACGGGTGGGTATCCCGACTCTGGGGGACCGCATACACCTCTAGAACAGAACCAGCCATTCATCACTCATTTACTTTCATACATTTAATGGGTCAAAATCTGAGGGGGGGCTTTTTCAGCAAATTGTCGGGGACACTCCCCCGCCCTTCTCGACCAAAACTAAGCTAAATTTTGCAAAAACTTGTAAAATTTTCCCAAAAAGTTTTATATTTACAAGCGGCCCCTCGATTTTTGAAGGGGAGGTCTACCTTCCGCTCCCTCCGCCTCATACATGTCATTTCACAAACGGTTGCTACTGCCAACCACAGTCTCAGTTACCCGAAAAAATATCGGGGGATGACTTTTCAATTTTTAGTAAAAAGTTATAATGCAATTTCAAAGGGTGTTTTTACATACACTAAAGCACATGTTGTTAAAAAATACTTAATTTGACTGACCACACCATCAGAGCTAAAATATAAGCTTAGAGCAACAGAATTACCCGCTTGTGTACGCCCTGGACAATCGGTGCCAAATCAAATGATTCTTTTAGCAATAACAAAACAGAATACAGTGGAATGCATAACGGCACTTTAAAGGCAGTCTTAGCTAAATACAGTCGTTTAGGAGTACGTTTAACAAAACTAGCCTATGACCATCGTCCAAATATCAAGACAAGACCTAGTCTCCAATTTCTGACGTTAAACGGTATTCTGAAAAGTCGTCTTAGCTGAAACTTACTCTTGAAACTTACACTGAAATATTGTTTCTAAAGTTATAAAAATTTGTTTCAAACAGTTGGATGCACGCAAATGCGTTCAAGCTTTGTAAATAGCATTTACTAGTACAGTGCCTTAGACTAGCTGAAGGCCATGTCTTGATTTTCAATGGAAAATCAAGACTAACATAAGACCTTTGTGCATAACGATGAGAATTTTTAGAATATCGTAATTAAAAATTCACCACGTACCTATAACATACAAATTCTAGAATGTGTTCTGACACGTTAGTCTTAGGAGTGTTAGTCTAAGGTGGTTTTACTAAACGAAGGTGGTTTACTAAACCATTGGTTTTACGTACGTTTTGCATGATTTGCACGTAATTTCATTACGAAATATCGAATGATTCGTTATGAATTTCGTAGATTTTCTGAAACCATTGGTTTAGCTCAGTTGAAATTTCAAACCTGCAGCACAGCAGGTCTCTGTTTTGCTAAAATTTCAACTGAGTTAAACCAATGGTTTAAGAAAAACTACGAAATTCATAACGAATCATTCGATATTTCGTAATGAAATTACGTGCAAATCATGCAAAACGTACATAAAACCAATGGTTTAGTAAAACCACCTTTGTGAAATCCACCCTAAGGGTTTACCTAGGCATAGTCTGGAGTCTGAACTGAGTCTCCGGAGACTGCCTTTATGCATTCCACCTAATATTGTCCCATTGTAATCGAAGAAGAGTGAGACACTCTTCACCCTGCCTGTTTTAGCGCAAGCAGATGCGCTCGTTTTTGGCCTTCCTAAGTTTTCTTAAACAGGAATACGGCAAATCCTGGATACTGCTGTGCACGTGTTCATTCCAGCATTCAGGGCTTCAGGCAGAAACGTTGCAATGGCCGCCCCACCGCTGACAAGAACGGGCCACAGGCGTCTGCCCACTTTAACACACGGAGGTCTGGTGGGTGTCCAAGGTCAGGAACCCCCTCCCCCAGATTTTTGATTTCGGTACAAGGGCAAGCCAAGGTACAATGGCAGGCATAATTTCTGTATAATATGCTCTTACATATTATTATAAAAATTTCCTTTCAACAAGGGCAGCAGTGTGAGTAGACTATGAAAATCAACAGATTTGAAGAGAAAAAAAAACCGCAATGAGTTTTGCAGTCGAATAGGAAAACGCAGCTTGCTGAAATGATAAAGGTGTAATAGCCAACCGATTTGGTTGAGATTTGGCCATGACGTACATAGCCGTCTTTAAAGCATGTGGGACACACTACATCAAAACAAACTTGCATAAATTTTTACTTAGTAAAAAAATTAGTTTTGAAATTCCGCATTGTGGTGTGCGTGTCTTATTCTGGGGTTAGGCGCTATCGCGCCAACCTTGATAAGCAATTCTAACAAATTCATATAATTTTTACCTAAATTCTGGCCAAACTGTTTAAAAAATCATATTTTTTTTCACTAAACACGTTTAAAAATTGTTGCTAAAACATGACCATTTTTTGTCTGCTTGGTACAAAATGTCTGTGTTACCGTGTACACGACTGTACAATTTCTGTACAGAACTCCGCAGAATTGTGCCCCGTGTTGACATATTGGTGTCTGGCGAATTAGAGTTTCGCTCGCTTCTGATTGGCCGCATACTTGTTTGAACAAGCTCTTCTGCTGAGTGAGAAGTAGCTACATTGTTGGCTGTGAGGCCTGAGTGTCAATATTCCAAAGGGAATATTAAACGCGGCCATAATTTGCGGATAATTGATTTTCAACCCTAACTTCTGAACACATTTAGTGCTCCAAGACCTTATTGGTAAACTCTAAACACTTTTCAAAGTCAATAAAATTGAATCAATAATGTCCTGATTTAATTTTGACTTACAACAATGGTTGTTGAATTGCGATTAAAAGTCAATTTAATGATTTCATTTTCACTACTTCAGCAACCAAGAAATGTATAGGTACACACACAATGCAGAAAAAGTTGTTAATAGTCACAGCCTTAGTGTATGTAACAAAGCTCTTGAAAACTGCAAGCAGTATCAAGGCCGGTTGGCTCAGGTGGTAGTGCGTTATTAAGCATTTACTGAGCATATGATCTTAAGTCAGAAGTTTGAGGGTTCGACACCCCACCGGTTCGACACGTTTGCATTCTGGGTAGTTACAGTTGAGATTCCTCATCTTACGTCTTTCCGTCAGCAAGATTTGACCTACCTGCCCATTGTAGTGTTATTTAACGTAGGAATTTCGACCTACCCAAAAATACATATAAGTTTCAGATTCTGAATATAGTATATACGCGGCCCTTGAGGGGCCGGTAAAAAACTTGAACAAGTTGGCCAATCTGCCTGCGTTCTATCATAGACAGGCAAGGGTTTCACATTAATTTCTTCTGTAAAAGTTTGACACTTATGTACTCTTGATGTTAATTGCTAATTTGATATAGTAGCTTGTTTGAGTACCAAGATATTGCTTCATGTTATACTTCATCCACTGGGACTGCACATAAGCGAAGGTGTAGGGCTGGGAGGCGAGCCGGGGGACGAGTCTGGAAGGCGGGGTGTAGACGGGTGGGTGCTGGACTAGGGCGGCTTTGGTGGTCGCGGACGTAGCCTCCGTCACATACTCGGCCAGGTGCAGGTGCGCACTGAAACATGCATGGGTGGGTCGGGCCTGGGGGAAACTCACAGAGGGGAAAAAAGTACTTCTTAGTGGAAAAATTGGTCGCAAAAATATGAGCAAACATCAGTAAAATTACATTCTTAAGAAACATTTTGCATAAATTACGGTAGTTAGGGTGGATCATGAGGCTGAGAGTTGACCTCTCTCTACCTCAGCCGGGTTTAGCACATGACGTGCTGTATTTCAGGGGTAACCGCCTAAATTGTTTCGAACAGGGGGAACTAGTCTAGGCTCGATTCCGCTGCAGAGATATGAATTTTTTTCTCCTTCTGCGTGGCTTGGCTCATTATCCACTACAACGAAACAATGAAACGGGAGATGGCACGCGCGCTTTTAAACAGGGAAAAAGTAGTGAGGCGTTCAGTGCCGACTAGGCGTAGGACTAGGTCCGCCTAAGTTAAGTTTCATGTTCTAAGCTAGGTTTTACCTATTTTCACCTTGCTATGAATTTGTGAGAAAATTCCTATATTTTGGTTTTTCCAGCTCAAAATAATATTGCTAATTATCTATTTTGTGTGTTTCATTTCATTTCCGTCTAAACATTTCAAGTGTTCAAAACATTATTCTAATCAAATACGGGCGCCTGTCTGGCGTAGTAGCTGATTTTTAATTCTGTTCCAAACGTCTGAAAAAGTCAGTCGGCAGCGCATTCTAGCCTTCACGTGGTAACTTTCTGGTGCTACAAGCCCAACTTCATATATCATAGTGATCAATTTTTTGGCCCTGATACTTTCAAAACTATATCACTGGACCCTGTACGCGGCTGCCGCTGGACGTCCGAAGCATCCTAAACAGTGGCAACCAAAAGGACCTTCTCCGCCCACCCCCCCTATCCCAAAGCTAACCTTCCTTTAAATTAAAAAGCCCGGTAAAAAAACCCTTAAAAAATAAAAAAAAAAAAAAAACAGGCCAAAACCACTGATTATTTATAAACAGAGCCAAAAAAATTATAAAAAAAAAAAAAAAAAAAAAAACAGGGTCGGTGACAAATTTGGCGTCGCGAGCAGGATAGTAAAGGGTTAATAAAGTTCAAACAGAGTTAACGTCAGGGTTAAAGTCCTAATAGTAGCAATACGTCCGAAGTTTGAATTACAGGACTTAGGTAAAAGTCGTTATATAACTGTCCATAACCCTGTAAGGTAGAGTAATTATACTATTGTGTTGTTGGTGAAAAGGTGCCACTATAGGGATAAAAGTCATTGGTGAAAAGGTACCACTAAAATAACACTGGACCGTACTGACAAAGTCGCTGAACCTTCCGCCCGCGCGCTAAGACATAAACATAGGTCCCAAGTAAGAATGGAGGGTGAGATTGAGCAACTGCGTCGTGAGCTTGAGGAGCTAAGTCACGCAACAGACGCAATTAGGAATAAGCGTAGTGGTCGGCCCTTGAATTTACCTCTGTTTTACGGAGAATTCGGCGAAGATTTTGAGGAATTCTTTGAACTCTTTGAGTTGATGAGTCGCGCTGAGGAGTACACAACCCCGCAGAAGTTAGTGAAGTTGCCGGCATATTTACGGGGTAATGCTCTAGAAGTTTACCGAGCGCTCCCTGAAGCGACTAAGAATAATTATGCGCAACTGAGTCAAGCGCTAGAGAAGGCGTTTCACCCACCTGCCAAAGAGTTGGTTAGCTCGGAAGAGTTACATAACCGCCATCAAAAGTCCGAAGAGTCCATAGCAACGTTTGCTCGTGAACTGCAGCGCCTGGGAAGAGCTGCATATCCCAACATGGATCGACGTGCCAGAGAAGAGATGCTAAGGGGTTTGTTTCAAGCCGGAGTGCTGCCAGAAGTGCAAGAGAGGCTCGTATACTTACCCAAGCCACCATCAACCTTTGACGAGCTGGTCACAGAGGCTAAACGGCAAGAAGCGCTAATTGCGCGACGGGGTAAGTATAAGTCGAACGAAAAATCAACTGATAAGTCGAAAGAGTTGCAGGAGTTGAGTGAGATTAGGAGAGAACTGAGAGAGTTAAAACGGGCACAAAGTCGCTCATCTAACAGGAGGGTACCATCAAAAGTGTATTCGGTTGAACCTGAAAAGGGGTGGAAAGCGGATTTGGAAAGCTTCGAACGTCGCACTGAGCAAGCAATTCGTAGTCTAAAGGAAGAGCTAGGTAGACACCATAAGTCCGTAGGCAAGCAACAATATCTAGGAAACACAAGTCGATCTAGGACCAAAAGTCCACCAAAATGGACAGCCGATGGTAAGCCTATTTGTTTTAATTGTAAAAAGCCAGGTCATATGATGAATCAGTGCCGCTTAAAGAAGCAAGTCCAAAGAATGGGTCGTAACCCAACCAAGGGTTACAAAAAGTCTGTGAACACAGTTGACGTTAGTTGTGCAGAACAGGATGATGCCTCAATACCGTAAAGTAGGAGTCCAAGCACTAGCTCAGAAGACCCCGATGTCACCTCGTTGAGATCAGAAAACCAGATACTACGCGAGCAAGTTGACCGACTCATGTCCGAAAACTATCCGCATTTGGTGGGTATGGTTTCAACGCCATCAAGTCCTTACGAAACGCAGACAGTCAAAGACGGTCATCAAGACCCCCGTGGCGCCGCGGAATCTCCTAGTCGTTCGATTTTTGTCAAGAATCGCCCCTGCTGCGACGTAAATCCCGGACTAAGGCACCGCGTAAAGAGGCGTAGACGACAACAGGTAACCAGGCCGATAAGGTTTGCTCTTACTGCCTTGTGTGTCTTTCTCTTGTTCACGCGAGCGATGGGCAATTTGAACGTGCCGAAGTCCTCGCCTATGATTTGCAATGTCCAGGGTGAGCGTGCCCTGTGGAAACTACCGACCACAATTCCTTGTAACGCTTATTCGTCGACGACTGGATCTACTGACATCGAGCACACGAAGTTACAGCTGTATAAACGAAACCATGTACAGTACAAAAGTCCGGCATGGAAGTGTGTTGTGATCAAGCAAACTGTACAGACCTTTACATATTTCTTTGACGACGAGCATTTGAAAAAGCAAACCACCACTAACGTCCCCGTTAGTGCAGCAGAGTGCCATAGGATGATAAAATTTAAAAAGTGTGAGCATGGACCTATGAGTTCACAAGGCGATCTTCAACGAACGCAAAACCAATTGCACTGGTATTACCCTGGTGGGGGAGTGCACTGTTGTGCTTGGAAGACGTTTAGTGCAGTTAACTGCTTTGTTTACCAAGCCCATGTCTACAAAAGACATGATTCCTCCAAAATGGAAAGCACTGCAGGTGATGTAAGTCAATGCAACTACAACGATGGTGAGTGCGCTATGAAAGACTCAGGATTTCTCATCTGGACCATCCAAAAGGAAGAACAATGCAACTTAGTACCATGGCAGACCATAAGTGGTGAGCAAATGGGAGAAGCATGGCTATCATACGATAAAACCATAGCGTTAACGACTACCGCACACAAAATGGCCAAAGACTGCAAAGGTAACGAAGTAATCGTTTCCGACCAAGGTATTGCCTTTCGTGTGTTAAGCAGAATATCGGAAAAGTCCAAGGTATCTCAGCAAGTGAAAATGATGGAACTAAGACGGCAGATTCTACACAAGCGAGCTGTGGACGTCCATCCTGAACAAGGATTAGTTACAACAGACCTGCTTGCAGCTAGCCTCCAAGCTGTTGAGATGGCTGCAACGAGAACTGTTCAACATGTTTTCCAGCATGCAATGCACGCAGCCTGTGAAGCAATGCATTCATTTCTTGGTATAATTCGATCTACTATGCTAGCTCAACCAACCCTAGCGATGCGATACTTGTTAAGACGCACAGATTTAGTCGCAAAAGCAAGCAGCACAGCCATTGAAACATTTCCTTGTCAGATGTTAAATAAGTCCATGTTGGAATTTCTACCGATGAAGAACGGGTGTACGCGCGAAATACCAGTCCGATTTCGTCTTCAAATGGAAACATACGAAGGGTACATTGATCCATTGACCAACGTCGTAAGCCATGTTGGCAACCCCACAGAATGCGCACTACATGAAACACCTGTCGAGGTAGAAGGAAAACTATATGTGTATAACAGTAACAACGGTGCATTACGAGAAGTCGTAGATATACGCGAAGTGCAAGTCTTTTCATATAGTTGGACAGACCTGTTTCCTAACTTTACTCAGACTATTTTTCACCAAGTCGTCATGTACAACTGGTCCGAACTTCAAACACACATCTCTTTGAACGACATAATGGGTGGTCTACGCAGTCAGCAACGTATTCTTAACGAATTAGGCGCGACTGCAATGTCTAATCCTGAAGAAGCTGCAGATAACCTGGCCGCCAGTGTAGTCGAGCGAGGACTCTTTGGATTCTTATCCGGATTACGGATAGATGTATACCAACTATGGTTGTTTCTTGTAGCCATCTACGTGACTATTTCTTTTATAATTCTTCACTGCTGCCCAGTGATTCCAAGTCGATCACTGATGAATTTACCGGCGACAGCCACAGCTGTGTGGACGAAGCTAAAGTCATATAGGTCCAGAACTGAAACATTACCGACAGATAATTTAGAATTAGAAGATCTGTCAGAAAGTCGCCAAGAAAGAATAATACAACGGCCTTTGCAACGACAAGGAAGCAAGACATGGACAAAAATTAGTGGTATGCTGCCGCCATGGCCACCTGTGTTAAGTCGATCCACGAAAGCAAACGAAGAAGAACCAACAGTTGCTGTCGTGTCAAGTTGCAAACAACGTCCTCTGTTGATAAAAATAGCTATTGCTAGTCAAAAAGTCCGAGCACTAATTGACACAGGGTCATTAATTACTTTGATACATCCTAGAATTTTAAAACCACACACACGTATTACTAAACATAAAATTGAAGCCACGTCTGTCACAGGACATCAACTGCCTATATTGGGTTCAACTTTACTACCGTTCAAGATAGGGAATTCCGGAGTAAACCACGTGGCATACATTAATGAAGATAACCCACACGCATGCATATTAGGGATAGACTTTCTTTCTAGATTCACCCCTCTGCAGATAGACCAGAACCGAAAACGCGTCACCTTAGGAAAAGAAGTCGTTCCACTTGAACACACACCAATAGACCGAAACAACAAACGCTCAAGAAAAAACAGTCGAACCGTTCACCTGATAGATAGTGTAAAAATTCCACCACACTCTTGCATCACATTACCAGTAAAAGTTCACACTGACACAATACTGGACACCGCCTCAAGGACACATACCTATGAAAACGTTATAGTAGAACCATTGCCACAAAAACAAGAAGGCGTTATTGTTAAAAGAGTTGTCGCAAAATCAAGCAAGGGAAAAGTGCCATTGTGTTTGTTGAATTTAACTACAATTCCTATTTTATTGTATGCTGGTGCTACACTAGGTACCGTAGAAACAATTCCTAACTACAACACTACAATCTCAGGAAAAACACCTGGTATTTGCACAGTCGACACTACTTTTAAATACAAGCAACACAATGAAAATAATGAGACCCTCAAAGAACTTGACTTAAGCGGCACTACACTAACCATTAAGGAGAAGTCAAAGCTAATAAAATTGTTAAACAGTTTTAGTGATGTTTTTGCTAAAAACGACTATGACCTAGGAAAGTCCGATCGTGTTTTTCATCAAATACGTACGTCTGACCATGCTCCCATCAAACAACGTCCTCATGTACTTCCGTTTGCACTGCGAGACGATGTGGCAAAGCAAATCAAAGAAATGGAACGACGTGAAATAATATCTCCGTCCACTTCCCCATGGGCTAGTCCGATAGTAGTTGTCAAGAAGAAAGATGGAACAAATAGAATTTGTGTTGACTATCGTAAGCTAAACACCATCACTCGTAAAGATGTCTGGCCATTACCGCGTATCGATGATACACTTAGCAGCTTAGGTGGAGCGAAGTACTTCACCAGCCTTGATCTAGCGTCCGGCTACCATCAAATAGAAGTCCACCCTGACGACCGCGAAAAGACAGCATTTACAAGTTTTGCTGGCCTCTACGAATACAATCGTATGCCGTTCGGGCTGTGTAACGCACCCGCAACGTTTCAACGGCATATGGAGTTTACTCTAGCTGGCTTACAGTGGAACATTTGCACCGTCTACCTTGACGACATCCTTATATACAGCCCGACTTTTGAATCACACCTACAACATATAGAAGAAGTCTTGACCCGACTCCGCCAAGACGGCCTAAAGTTGAAGCTAAGGAAATGCCAGTTCGCAAGATCAGAAGTCCCGTATCTAGGGCACCTTATTTCTGCAACTGGGATAAGACCTGACCCGGCAAAAGTCGTAGCTGTAAGCAAGTGGCCACGACCAAAATCTGTAACAGAAGTCCGAAAATTTTTAGGATTTGCATCTTATTATCGGCGCTTCGTGCCCAACTTCTCCAAATTCGCAGAGCCTTTGAACAAGATGTTACGCAAAGGTATCAAATTTGAATGGTCGGATAACTGCGAACACGCATTTGTGGATCTTATCAAGCTATTAACAACGGCCCCCACGCTTGGCTTCCCTGACCCCAAGTCTCCATACATTCTCTATACCGATGCTTGTGATGCAGGACTAGGCGCTGCTCTTCACCAACTTCAAAACAACGTCGAGCACCCTATTGCTTTCATCAGCCGTAGCCTAACAAAGTCGGAAAAAAATTACTCAATTACTGAAAAAGAGGCACTAGCTGTCGTGTGGGCTGTACGAAAATTCCGCGTGTACTTGTACTCAGCTGACTTCACTGTGGTCACAGATCATTCCGCGCTCAAATGGTTGCTGGAAACAAAAGAACCATCTGGAAGATTAGCGCGATGGGCTTTATCTCTACAGGAACACGCAAACCATATGACAATTATCCATCGTCCGGGAAAGAAACACACAAATGCGGATGCTCTGTCACGTATAAACGAAGTCCACCTCGTGGAAGTCAAAAAACCCGCATTAGTACAATTGCTAGACGAACAACAAGACGATCTGGAGATCGCTCACATGATAAAGTTTTTAAAGACTGGAAAGCTACCTGAGGTGGAGAAGTCCGCCAACTACATCAAACGATATGCCCCCCAGTACATAGTGAAAAATGATCTATTATACAAAAAGTCTCAATCAAAGGAAGGGGGAGGATTCGAAGGAGATAAACTAGTTGTGCCTAAAAACCTTAAAACGGATATAATGAAAATGTTTCACGATGAACCTGTAGGCGGACATTTGGGACACGATAAAACATTGGCAAAGATTAAACGTCACTTCTTTTGGCCGAAAATGAAGTCTGATGTTAGACAATACTGTCAGGATTGCATCCCATGCGCCGCACGCAAGAAACCAGTTCATTATCAAAGTCCTCCGTTAAAGCCGATTCCTGTAACAGGTCCGTTCGACCTAGTTGCTGTCGACGTAATGGGGCCACTGCCTCAAACGTACAACGGTAACCGATATATAATAGTCTTCATGGACTACCTGACTAAGTGGCCTGAAGCTTTCGCCATGCCAGACCAGAAAGCTGAAACTGTAGCTCGCATTTTTGTCAGCGAAATTGTAAGTCGTCATGGAGCACCGAGAAGACTGCTCAGTGATCGCGGATCAAATTTTATGAGTGGGTTGCTCAAAGAAGTTTGTAGTTTACTAGAAACAGAAAAGTTGTTCACAACCGCATACCACCCTCAGACAAACGGACTTGTTGAACGTTTCAATGGAACGTTAGCCACTATCATTTCGATGTACACAGACGCGCAGCAGCGCATGTGGGACCAATGCTTACCATTAGCCTTGCTAGCATATCGGACTTCAGTCCAAGCGTCATCGAAGTTTTCGCCATTTTTCCTCCTATATGGACGCAATGCCTCCTTACCTCGAGAAGTCGATCTTGTCCCACCCAATACCAAGTACATGGATGAACTCGATTATGCTATTTGGCTGACAATTGCTCTAAAGCAAGCATATGAGCGCGCTAGGCAAGCGATTCAGTTAGCACAAACAAGGCAGAAGCTGCAACGCGATAAGTCCAAGTTTCAAACTGTAAAACTTAATGACCTTGTTATGCTCAGTAAACCTTCAACAAAGCAGGGTTTAGCTGCAAAACTGACTAATCAGTGGTACGGCCCAGTAAAAGTCACCAAGTTGACAGACCAAACAGCATACGTAGAACGAGCACCAGGTTACCCAATACGTAATTTTCGCCCCCAATGGGTTTCTACCCAAAGACTAAAAGTGTTTAAAAGTCCGCCCACTCATGTCCCTATTAAAGAAAATTTGTGGGGACTAGAAGCAGAAGCCGACTCCGAATAGTATAAAATCTCATACGATCTGAAAGTCGAAGTCCTTTTATATTATGTCAAGTCCACAATTACTACTTAATAGGTAGTGGAAAAAAAAGTCCCAAAAGTCCAAAACTTAGAGGTCCGAAGCTTAGCTGATATTTAGCCCTGCATCGTATACTTTAGTACACCTGTACAACACAGAATTCGTAATAGTCGAAGTCCTGTGCATGAATTCTGTTTTTTTTGTTTTTGTATATGCCTTGAGTTTATTTGATTTCAGGCATGGCAACCAAAAGTCGATTTTCGAAGATCGCTACCCAATTTTCTACAACTCAAGACGACATTTTGAACACGATTCAAGACCTACCGATCGATGAGTCCATAAAGACAGACCTGAAAATCAAACAAATCCAGCTGAATAATGCCTTCCGCGAACAGCAGTGTGTCGTCTTGATCATGCACAACGCCATGGTAACGGCAAAAATTGAACCGCCAATCATTCCGGATTCTCTCTTCTATCCAACACCGGAGTCCATGCTGGGTCTCACCAAGCCAGCTGTCATTACTACAATCAACCACCTGCATGACTTCTTCCTCCAGCTGAAGAAGGATGCAGCCATGATGGAAGACCTTACTGGTATCCTTAACCAGAAGACCTATTCCGAATTCTGCCCACCACAGAGTGCCTTCCGCGTGCACTCGCTCTGCGTGGCCAGGAAAAATACTGAAGATCACTACAAACGTGCTCTAGTCCTGGAAAACGACTTGAAAGAACAAATCAAAGTGCTGTTTATTGACACAGGAGAGGTGAATGCAGTTGATACCAGCGATACATTGCCGCTCGATCCGAAACGACATCCCATCCTGGGCTCCCCCGCATTGGCCTATCACTGTCGGCTGGACAACGTGAGAGGACCCCCTGCAGGATTGCCGTGGCATCCGGATTTTGTCACCATTTTCCATCAAGTCCTTCCGGAAAACCCAGAATTTGAGTTTCTGTCCATATGGCACGGACCTCTTGGTATCCCGATGTACTACGTCACGCCGCTGAACTGCGATCTGTCTATCATCCACCAACTGGCCGACAACCACCAGCCGGCCCCAGACTCTCACTCAGTGGTAATCGAGGAAGTCGATGACGAACCGGACAACACGGACACGGCCGACATGGACGAAGATATTGTGGACGCGACGTTGCCTAACGATGAATTTCTAGTGATGAGTCCACCATCTGGAAACGATGAAGCCAGCAGTACCCCTGCAGAAAGACAAGGAACAAGTGACGACATGGTGAGCACAGAGGAGGAACAAAATCCACAGGAACAAGAAGAAAACGGTGTAGAAGAGCACGTAGCAGCTACTGCGGACATCCCCACCACCAGTTCAACTCATCAACCCAGCATGACCCTGATGAGCGATTCCCCGCTGTCACTCCTCGCCCCAACCCGACTGCTGGTAGGAGGAATCGAGTTTCCACATCCAATATGGGCCATCCTATATTTGTTACTGCTATCAATTTCGGAAGTGTACTACCCCGCTAGCCGCCAAGCAGCCTGGAGTTTGGTAGTCATCTATGAAGAAGACGTGGTCGAGGCCGTACGCCGATACCTGGCTGAAAAATCAAGATCATCTTTTCCCTGCGGCTTTTTGTCAACAAAGCTACGACCTATCGTCAAGTTCATTGTCCATCAGTGCCTGCTCCAGTCCGGATCATTTCGTAAAGATTTTGAAAATGTACCAGCATCTACGATCGAAGTTACGCATGCCCCGGGTCGCTTCCACCAGCTGGCAGAGGAACTTTACCATTGTGACCAAGTTCTCAGCGGACTACTAGCAGCCCGCCCAATTGTCCCCGTTGGTACTGACTACATCCTAAGACCCCTGCCGTTCACGACCGACTCCGCGGATCAACTGCTGATTATTGCCGACACGTCGATGGCTGGTCGTATCCGGTTTAGAAACACCAACGCAGAAGTCATTAAAGTCCAACGGCTCCAGTTTGTCGCAGAAGATTCGAGTAAGTCCTTGGTACATATCCTCACGACACTGCCAAATCAGCTCCGGTTTACAGTCGTGATCCTCATCCTAGGCCCCGAAGAGCTATCCACCAGCCCGAACTCAGCCGATCTGCATCATCGATTCATCAGAGTGCTAACTGCTCTGTCCAACAACTATGCGGCTCGCATAGTTTATCACCGACTGTCCGCCACGAAGCGACGGTTTTCAACACCTGGTCGAAGAGTCCCGCACAATCCTTCACACCGCCGCCAGCGATTTCTCATCAACAACGGTGATCCCCTTAAGAAGTATCGACGAGC
This sequence comes from Trissonchulus sp. WLG1_4, assembly GCA_030248245.1. Classification (NCBI taxonomy): domain Eukaryota; kingdom Metazoa; phylum Nematoda; class Enoplea; order Enoplida; family Ironidae; genus Trissonchulus; species Trissonchulus sp. WLG1_4. The sequence continues at coordinate 16,883 of JASANF010008722.1, forward strand.
CCCACATAATGATCAACTCGTACAACGGAGTGACATTTGCAGCCAAAGGCGTCTTACGCCTGATGCGAACATTGCTCGAATACATCCCGCAGCTCCGACTTTCATTCGGACAATGAATTAAAACAAATGTCATGTTATTTCAATGTGCCACAAGTCGCAAATACTTATATTTACTACTTATGTTAAATGCTTTGTTATTTTGATATGTATGTCTTGCGCGGAGGCAAAGATCCTCGAGAGGGAGGGAAAAGTAGAAAAATTTTTTTTTTTTTTTTTTTCCCACCAAAAAAAAAATATATATATTTTTTTTTTTTTTTTTTTTTTTTTTTCCTTCAAAAAAAACAAAAAAACACAAAAAAATAATCCAAAAAAAAAAGGCCCGCGCTAGGTCTGGCGTAGTAGCTGATTTTTAATTCTGTTCCAAACGTCTGAAAAAGTCAGTCGGCAGCGCATTCTAGCCTTCACGTGGTAACTTTCTGGTGCTACAAGCCCAACTTCATATATCATAGTGATCAATTTTTTGGCCCTGATACTTTCAAAACTATATCACTGGACCCTGTACGCGGTTGTCGCTGGACGTTCGGAGCATTCTAAACTGTGGGCATCCAAAGGATCTTTGTCGTGCACCTCATTTATTGCCAAGTTTATCTTTCTGTTAAATAGTAAGTCCGGTTAACAAGTCCTGTATACTTAATAAATTATAACAAGTCGAGTACAACGTCTGAGTATTTATAGGCAGAGCCTAACTAGTTTTAAGTGATAAGTAAGGTAAATTAGTACAGGGTCGGTGACATTCGAAAGTGCAAGTATAACTCAAAAAGTTACCTATGGTAAAAGCGCAATGATAATTTTCTGTGTCATTTGCCCGCGTTCAGTACCCACTTCTGTGGTTGGAGCATTGTGTTGAAGAGGCTGCCCCAAACAATGAGACCCAGGAAGGGAGAGAGTTTCTTGCGGGTCCAGAAGTATATACTAAACTGCTACATCGCTTTTGAGAGCTAACCGAGCTGAGGCCTAAGTCAGTCAAATTTGATAGTGCAGCCCAGCACCTCTAAAGAACTTTGGGTGACTGCATATAACTTGCCAAAATTTTGTTAATTACACTATGTACGAAATTTTCACACTCGAGGTTGTAAATGGTAATAAATATCATCTTACGGAGGGGTAAATAAATGTTTCATTGAATGAATTCTTTTGCCTGAGCCTACCCCTGGGCCCCTGCCTCCGCGCCCATTTCAGTGTATCAATAATGAATTTATTGAACTGCGACCACGAGGGGGTACGCCAATTCATTTTTTACGCCATACGCATAGCTTTGCCGATGGCATAAAACAGTGCCATACTGCCCTAGTCTTCCTAGATGTACTCTTGGTTAGACTTAGTTTTTTTGCGTTATTTTGCAGTTCGCATACACTCAGTTCAGTACTCACACCGATAGTTTTGTTTTGGTTATACTGTTTTTAGAGTCCAACAACCGCAGAGCATGTCTATCAGCATGTGCTAAAGCCAAAGACGAAAAGTTGTGGTTCGGCATCGAGCAGGAATATGCCCTCTTGGAAAGCGATGGACAGCTGCTGGGGTGGCCTAAACACGGGTACCCTGGACCCCAAGGTTGGCGCCAACTCAGGCTGTCTGGTATTCAGTATATGACTAAAAATTCGAATATATATACATAGTTGATATACATAATAATATACAGGTTGCGTTAAAATCTCATTAATTCCATTTACTCGGCTATGAGTACCTACAGCATGCTTTACCTATCCTAGCTAATCGGCCAGAAAGATGCTCCTGTTAGTACATACTTAATTTCAGAGGAATCCCCCCACAAATCAAGTCAGATCTTGATGCGAGGGGGGTGTCAATTTAAAAAAAGAAAAGACGGTATTTCGCCATCCAGTTTTAGTATACCAACTACCAGATGAAAAAAAATAAAATTGGCAGTGTATTGATTGACTTCCATGGAAAAATGGGCAGGTGCGGTACCCCTTAGGTTCAAAAGTGCTGGTTTCTAAACAAAAATGGCTTTGGTTAGGTAATCTAATTAGCTAATAACTTAGAATGATGAGACCGTCGCGTAAAAAGAGATTACAGAACTTTACCGAGCACGCTGTGTGAGAGACTACAGACAGCAGTCAGGCTTGATTTGGTGATTCATTTTCAGGACCTTATTACTGCGGCGTCGGCACCAACAGAACGTACGGGCGTCGGTTCGTTGAGGCGCATTACCGAGCCATGCTCTATTCTGGTATTTCAGTGGCAGGATCTAACGCTGAAAGCATGCCCTCTCAGGTAGCCGCTTACATTTCCATGTTTCACGATTTATTATGTCCCGCTCAGACACAAATAGCGGCAAGCTGCATTATTAACCCGTCGTTGTTTTTGTAGACTATTTTTTTCCTGTTGTGCCACAGCACAACAGGTCTTTAATTTTTATCCTGGCGTTACCTATAACACTAAACTGTGCAAGAATTGCGTCTGTCTGTGTGTGTAACGTCAGCTCGTGTGTGTATGTGCGTGTGTCACCTAGACTTACAGTGTATTCGTCGCTTAATTCTGTGCAGCTTCCCTTAAGTTATCGACTGTATTCTACTAAAAGACCAAAATGTCAGGTCGAAAATGTTCAAAAAGAAACTAGCGGAGCGGAGTTGAACCACCAACCTTCCGTTTACGGATCGGACGCTCTACCAACTGAGCTAACCGGCCACATACGAATATTCGATGCCAAGCGGACTCAACTAAAATGTGAAACGGAGCTAATTGTCTGTCTAAGCATAAAAAATGGTAATAAAGTCAAATTCAAATCGAGAATCTCATACGTCTAAGCACCGTGGGTGCTTACCATTTATCAACAAATTCCATGTTGCTAAAGGAGTGTCTCTTAAAACAGTGATGGTAAATAGTTAGTGTGACCAGTCATTGACGGTTTACCTCACCTCAGTAACGTCGTACATGAAGCTTGAAACATGAAACGTACTTAAGTAAGATTTTCGATTTTGTATTTTTTTGTAGGTTTACGTACATTTTGACCAGATAATTTTGTTGGCAACCTGCTAAATGTAGTCATTTGATGGTCATGAAAGAATGAATACACTTCATTGAACTTTTGCATACACATTTTACAATAGAATAATTATCTGCTGCACAACAGGTTTTAGCTGACCTGCCGGTCAGCTTACTTGAACGTAATTCTTAATACTTACTGAAGGTTTTGCCGCAGATTGGGCTTGTTCTAGTTGCACATTTAGCTCATACACTTACAATACGTCCTTGACCTCAACAGTGACTTGACTACAGTTTTTGTCGGCTGCAAATGTCATGCTGGACAAGCTGTAAAAGTTGATAGCTAAAAAACGAAAGAAAGAACTAAAATGAAGGAAGACAATAAAGAAACAATGGAAATATCAACTGAAATAAAAAAAAGAGTAGATGTAAAAAACAGTGAAATTTGGACTAGCCTAGTAAAATGTTTGTTTGTTAACTTTTAATCGCTGTTTTCGGCCATTATTCGGTGCCTTGAGCAACTAACTCACCCACTTTGTGCTTTGTAAATTTAGTGGGAATTCCAGTTGGGCCCATCTCCCGGGGTGCAGGTGTGCGACGAGCTTTGGGTCGCGCGCTACTTGCTTCATCGAGTCGCAGAAGATTTTGATCTCATGGTCACTCTTGATCCCAAACCAAAAGCAGGTAATATACCCTAAGTCTAGGGATGTTTAAGTTACAAGAACTTAAATTAGTTAAGTTATTAGTTTAGTTAAATGCGCAAAAATTAAATCAGTTGAGTTATCAGTTAATTTGACTTAACTGATGACTTTAACTAATTTTCACTTGAGTTACATGTTAATTTTTTAAAAATTTATATCCAAAATTTTTAGTTAAAGTTGTCACTTTTTAAGTTTTGTTAGTACTTTCAAAGTTTTTAAGTTATATAAATGTCTGTAAATTAAATTTATAACAATTGGGCTCATTTTTATTAACATGTATATACATGTATGTGCTGCTATTATTCGTGCCGACGAGCCCGACCAATTTGTAGTGCGCTCCACCACAATAAAAATGCGCTCTGCACTGTAACTAAAACTAACTAGATATTACTAGATATTGCTATAACTAGAACTAACACTAAACTAAATTTCAGCCGCTATAATATAACTGTATCAAAACTAAACTATTTTTGAAGCTCTATACTATAACTGTATCTAAACTAAACTAAACTTTATATACTAGGACAACATTACTCCGCAGAAGAGCTTGTTTATTGATACTTTTAAATAACATTTCACACCTAGCGTCGAAGGTGTGTAGTTTTTTACCACTGGAGCTGCGAAAAAAATGAAACATAAACATGTAAGATAAACATATTTTAAAAAGTTTTATAAATAAATACAATGAAACAAGTGTACAATATAATGTAAATGTAATAATAAGTGATAACACATCCCCTTAGCCAATATAAGCTTGTTCACTCAAAACGAAGTTAAAACTATCTATGTAACTTACTCCTTTACTGTATCAACTGCATGAATGAGTTGTGACAAAAATATTGACTACAAATACATTGTGACAAGATGCAGTACAAATAGATTGTGCCAAAAATATGTTTTTTTACAGGTTCTTGGAGCGGCGCTGGCGCCCACTGTAACGTATCGACTCAAAGGATGAGAGAACCCAACGGAATAAAGTATAAAAGTCAATTCTTGTATCTGTAATTCTGCAAAATGAATGAAATTGTTCAAAATAACATTTTTTATAATTTCACTAAGTGATGTATAATTGTGGGTTTAGCTAAAAGCACGTAAATGAGATTACTTTAAATTTGTTTGACTAAACTTTTTTAATCACTGAAAACAGTAAATAACTGAGATAAAGAGCTGGCATTTATACCGCGTACTTGCTTGTTTTTACATTTCTTGATCACTCAAGTCTGATCCAAATATGCTGGACTCTAAGACAAAATAGAATTAGGCAATTTCATTACGAAACAGCCACGTTTTGAGAATAAAACTAAACTAATTTTTGATATATAAATGTCATTGCGACATGTACCAAACGTTCTTCTCTTACATTTCATTAAGTCGACTATGAAGTTGTCAAATGTAAACTCAAGTTCACCAACTGAAATCATTATTAGTTGGCAAAATCTAAAACTAAAACTAAAGTTTGGACTGTTGGTTTTAAAATAACAAAGTCTGCCTTTAAAATTTGCACTGGCTTTCCATGACTAAAACATCTGCCAATACAAACCTAACCTCTTGTTCTAGGCTTTTCTACTCTAAACTGATCAGAAAACTGAGTGACTATCACGAAACACACATTTCTGTCTACGACCCTTTCCGTGGTCAGGATAATTTAAGAAGACTAACGGGCGACTATGAAACGGAAAATGTAGACTTTTTCTCGTTCGGTGTGGCTGACCGTACTGCTTCTGTGCGAATTCCACGACAGTGCGACCAGGACGGATTTGTTAGTTACTTTATTTGTCATTAATCCATTCAATAAGTATTTAATAACTTAATAAGTTTATATTTAATTAATTGTTTCTAAACCCTCCATGCTTGACTGCACCATCAGTAGTAATTTTCAGTAAAAAATATGATCGATATAATAGGCATCAGCTGGAAGCAATTTTATCAAAAAAGTTTAAACCGTCCGGTACCAACATTTTTTAACATTCATGACGTCTGCCTTTAAAATTTGCACTGGCTTTCCATGACTAAAACATCTGCCAATACAAACCTAACCTCTTGTTCTAGGCTTTTCTACTCTAAACTGATCAGAAAACTGAGTGACTATCACGAAACACACATTTCTGTCTACGACCCTTTCCGTGGTCAGGATAATTTAAGAAGACTAACGGGCGACTATGAAACGGAAAATGTAGACTTTTTCTCGTTCGGTGTGGCTGACCGTACTGCTTCTGTGCGAATTCCACGACAGTGCGACCAGGACGGATTTGTTAGTTACTTTATTTGTCATTAATCCATTCAATAAGTATTTAATAACTTAATAAGTTTATATTTAATTAATTGTTTCTAAACCCTCCATGCTTGACTGCACCATCAGTAGTAATTTTCAGTAAAAAATATGATCGATATAATAGGCATCAGCTGGAAGCAATTTTATCAAAAAAGTTTAAACCGTCCGGTACCAACATTTTTTAACATTCATGACGGTTTGGACCCAAAATGTCCAGTCTTAATCTTCTGTGCCTTTTTTTATTTCTTTGTTTTTCAAAAAAATGTTTTTTTCAAAAAAGTCCTTTTTTAAACATATTTTTGTTATTACAAGTCTGGTGCGTCTAGTTTAGAAAATCTTGACCACAGCCTATTTATTTAGATTAAATCCATTTAACTGTTAAAAACATAATTTTCAACAAGCACGCTTTGCGAGTAGAGTTAAATTAATTGAGGATAGAGTTCGTTGTGACATACTTGCAGTGCTGAGGATATTCTTCGAGTATAAAACGCGACGACAAAATTTATTAAAACCAGAATTTTCAATTAGACAACGACTCTACATAAGTTTACCCACGCCACAAGTGGTTAAAAACGTTCCCATGAGAAAAAGTTTATATGCCGCAGTTTAACTAATATGAGTTTAACTTTAATATGAGTTCCCATTTGTGTGCTTGGCTGAGCTTCACTCAAACAGGCGATGTTTTCGGGCCAACTCTAAGTTCCAAAATTGTACTTATTGACGCTGAAAATTGCGTGCCATACTGCCATTGTTTTGTACCTGGTTTCGATGCAGTGATAACCAGTCTACGAAACATTTCTACAATAGGGTTCGTCACAACACTGTTGAACTTTACTGAGGCTAGCTACAGTTAATTTCATAGATGCATGTTCACACACATCACATGTCTACACATCACACACGCTTTCGCTCACAAAAACGATACTGCAGAATCGCCTGTTGCGAAATTACGTAGTTACATGCACAACCTAACACACACGCTCACACAAATAGTGCATTTTTTTGACCTGGCAGCGTATTTACATTCGAATTGTATGCAATCATAGAAGAGGATTGCAATATAGTATAGCCGCCGCGTAAAAATTTTATCCTATTGCAACTGTCTTTAGATTTTATCACACATTATGTCATGCATAAAATCTTATAATTTATATTATGATCCTTATTTAGCACCAATTTTTATGTATGATAACTTTGCTTACAACTTGCAAAGCACTCAAATGAAAGGTGTACGTATAAAAGAGTGCAGAAAGATGTCAAACAGTGAATCGGCGTTAATGAAAAATGGATTCAAAATTGTTGAAAAAATTTGTCTCCGACTTGACTCGATCCAGCGACCTGTTGGCCGTTCAACCAATGCGCTAGTCTACTGCGCTAGAGAGACCACAAAAAAAGTTTATTTAAACGCGCTTAAATACCATACGTAATAATGTTTTAACTTGTGGACATGGGCCAAAAATTTTAAAATTTTCCACCAAAGGGTTTCGTTTAAATTTCATAATTGTGTGAATAAGAATTACTGTGCTATTATATTGGTAAGTTTGCATCTGAATTAATATAATTATCATTTCGCTTAGGATGATTTATAGCCTATTAATTATTATTATTATTACAAGTCTAGTGCGTCTAGTATAGACTAGTTCAACATGTTAAATTCCAGCCCAAATTAATACGTAAAAATTAGTTGAATTTTAAAAAAATTTGGTAAAAAATGAAATGTAAATAGATTTGTTCAACAATGGGTTGATTTTGATTAGTCACAAAGTAGAAATTTTAGAAGACCCATAACGGACAATAGGAATAACGGAAAACCACGAAATTGACATCAATCGTTTTGACTTAACGAGCGCTTTAGAGATATAATCACACATGGTGTGATTTGTGTAGTCAGCCCCTTAAGCAAAGGATTAAGGCGCCACAAACTTTGATAGCGTAGAGATACTACAATAATAATAGCATCATTTGGAAGCAAATTTAAAGCGCTTTCAAATGATGAGTGATGAGTGGCCCTGTAATTTACGTTAAGCTTGCATCACAGTTTAGAATTGGAAATTTAAACTTTTGTACGTGATTGGTATACGTCAAGCAAAGTATCATTCAAAAGCGCCTACTGTTCTGAGTTGAAAGGCGTCAGTTTTATGTTTTTCCGTTAACGTTGAGTCAAGTTTTCGAATTAAATGACACTATAGTATCATCTTACATCCATCGTAGTAAAGGTTCGAGTTCGAAAGTGTCAGTATGGAAATTTTTTCAAACCGGTGTAGCGGTTAAACGGTTTCCTTTACAAACTGACATTGAATAGAAATGTTTTTAGCCACGCTATCGGCTATCTAATAACGTAAAAGTGACGTTTCTGCTTTGAGTCGATCCTGAGTTATTATCGTAATTATTTTTGAGCAAGAAAGTTTATATAGTATAGTAAGGTAATTAAAACATACTAATTATGTCAAGAGTACATAATAGCGTCTCACTCTATATAAAAAAGAATGAGACGCTATCCTTCCTGCCTGTGGTCTAGCGCAAGCAAATGCGCTGGTCGTTTTCAAGCCACTTGTTGTCGTTTTGTGCAACATGTGGCTGGCCAATCAACGCGTAGATTCTCTGCGTAACAGACTTTAGTATATAATCGCTGATGCGTTGATAAGCTTTAAACTAGGGATAAAACGTTGATAACTTTTTAATACATTATTTAGGTGCTAAAACATCACAAAATGTTTGCAAATACGTTCGTGGACGTCTTGCCAAACTTTCAGCGAAATTGATGAAAAAACTTTTGAGAATGAGATATAAACTTTCCTCAATTTTTTAAAAAATTAAAAATTTGCTTAAGTCTAAGTTGACTTATAATCAATATCCTTTTAAACACTGATTCAAATAGTAATAGAGTAGGTAATTACACCATTAATAACTTATTTTAGACTGAATATTCTTATTTTTGTTTTTTTACTTTATATTCAAAAGTTTAAACAGGCAAACTAGATTAAATAAATTATTAGAGTTTCTCATACCTCAATGTTTTTTTGAACGTAATACACTAATTTTCGATACAACAATAAGAAACAACAATACATACAAAATTTGAACAGTGCCAGTTTTGGTATGCCAACCTGTTCTTCTCCTATGTTTTATTAAATACATAATGGGTTAATTTCAGGGTTATTTTGAAGACCGACGTCCAGCCTCCAACTGCGATCCCTACGAAGTAGTTGAAATGCTTACAAAAACGCTCTGCTTATGATATTTTTTGTATATTGTCGTACCTTGTAGTAAAATTGATACTCAAGTCGATTTTCAATGTTTTGCAAGTTACTCTAGAAAACGTTTAATAAGTGAGCTTAATTTATCGTTCCTGCATTTTGCCAAGTGTCCATAATAAGAAGAGTTGGTCACAGTTGTGGGCGGTTCTTCTCACATAAATGAAGGCAACTTGAAATTTTTTGCAAGATTTATATTTCCACCAGTCACAAGCCAAAACATTGTTCCCAGAACACTCAACAAATTCACAGTCAAAAATGTACATTTTTAAAATTTAGCATCTTTTAAGAAAACTAATTTTCATTTGTTTAAAACAAGGGTTATTTTGATCACCTGAGTTTTAAGAACTATTTTGAAAACAAATATTGGACCAAGAATTTGAAAACTTATAATGAAAATTTATTGAGCTTTTACCTCAACAAGTGGCGGAAAAGTTTCTGCTGGTCATTTTGTAGGTTGTGCGAAACATGGGGGTCTCACCACATTTGCGGGAAAATCCTGTTTTGTGGCGGGACACCCTTACGTTTCAGACCTATGGGTTGATTTTCGGGAGGGTGCCCCTAACAATGCCCCATGCTTTCGTTTGTGTATGGGGCGTTTCCACAACTGTGGCCTGCTTCGGAAGATAGTCGTTGAAAATGTCCGCAGCAACAGGCCAAAGTATTTTGGCTAGAGCTTCTCCTTTTATGGTAGAATACTCACCTTTGGATTTACCTAAGGTACCCGAAGCGTAGACTATGACTACCTACGAACCTGCTTTAACTTGGCTTAGTACCACTTCAACCCCATATCAGACGCATCTGTAGCTAATGCGAAAGCTTCGCCAAAACCAGGATAGCCTAATATTGGTGCGGACGTGAGTTTTACTTTTAATAGCTCCAACGCCTACTAAGTTTCATTTGACAAGTAAAAGCACGTTTTTTTTCGGCTAGTTTGTAAAGGGGCAGTGCAATACTAGCTAACGTATATGCATAAACTGGTTTTCACTAGTCGCAACTGGGATACGAAACTGTGAGAAAATTAGGCCCTTACTGCTCACCGGACTGACCCTTCAGAGTGTCCCGAGCGCACTTTTGGGGTCTAAAAGTTATTATGACTATCTGCTGTTTTGCGTTCAGCGTATACTCTTTGATACATACTTTGACCACCTATCGCACATGGCACAGCTACTTAAACTACACCGAATTTAACGCCAGTACGTTTAGAGAAGAAACTATTGTTTTGAAACTAACTGTTTGCAACGTTAAACGCTGCTGAGCAGGCTGCATAGCCTGTATATTTTGTGTGTGTTTTCAGCCTGGGAGTTGCCTGCTGATTTTTGTTTGCGTATAGCCATGAAAATCAATAATCGATGTAGAGTGTAGTAGTGTAACTTTTTCAGCGTCGGCACCGTAATGTTTCACCAGCAGTATATAAGAGACCCTGGATAACAGTGTTTATCGCTTCTTGGAGCTGATATGCTCAGCTCAGATCAAAGCGTAATTTGGGCCGAATGGCTCGCTGCAGCGGGATGCTTAACATCCTGCAGCACTTTTTTGTAAATGTACGTACATACGTAGTTAGAATAGTTAAGAATAAGCTAGGTGGTTGTTTTGGATACGCAGTGCACTTTAGAATAAGCTATGTAGTAGGGTAAGTACATACCTAACTTACGCAGTGTAGCGAACAGTAGGAGAATAGATAGATACAATTCAATTAAACTTGAAAGGTAGACACCGGGGAAGGAATATTGCCCCTTTTGGGGCCTACTTGTTTTACGTGTTTTACGTTCAGTGAATACAGTTGGGTTTGTCATATTGTTATATTATTCCATACAGTAAAACTAATAGCTAGATTTTGATAATCAAGACTACGGCAAGTAGTCGCATAAGCCATGCCACTAAAAAAGAAACTGGCGTAACCTTTTTTGTCAAACTTTAGCTAACTTTTCCACAAACCTTCGATAGCACGATGCCAGTCCGGGTAATGACCTGACACCCTTAGCTTTTTGAGCAACAATAAATTTTCGTACATCATCAAGTTTGGATGGAGTCATGTGGTACCACTGCTGCGGATATTACATGGACTAGAAATGGCACCGATGTTTGCCTGAATTGAGATTTTCTCAGTTTTACCTCTCCTTAACCTTACTGAAAAATCAAACGCAGCTTCTGCAGTTGTTAAAAGAACGTTTCGTTTGTTACTAGTATGTCAAGTAGGTACTGGGTGTGGTTTTGAGGCTAAATGACGTTCTCTTGTACTCATTCAACTGTGCTACAACTGAAAGAAAAAAGCCCATTGATAAGTTCATAGCAAATACAAGATCATTAACCTTCTGTGTTCTCCTATCTTCTGTGTTCAAGACTATTCATGCCCAGCTTAGACAGTCGTTCAGGGTATGTCAAATGGGCAAACCCGTTTAAACTCATTCAAAAGAAATCGCAATACGTACTCAACTCGATCCATATCTTGCCGTAACCCGGGCAACCATGCAAGTGCGTTGTATTCTATTGGTCTAAAAAACTGTAACTAAAAAATTGAAACTGAAAAACTGAAACAGAACTGAAGGTGAAAAACGCTGAAGCTGAAAAACGGAAACTGAAGTCTAAAAAATTTATATTTCGCTTTTTTAAAACAATAACGCAACCAAAACCCAGATGAGGGAGTGACCAACACACCCGTTTACGAAAATTTTTTTAGTAATAGGTCTACCGGGGGCAGGGGGCTATGCGAAATTTTCTTCCAAGAAGGCTTTGGCCCCACGCGGTCCTCCCTTCCCTAGCTGCGTCACTGTTTGAAAGTACAATCAAATATGGCCAATTATCTTAAAACCTTTCGAGCTATTCTGATCGCAGGGGCGGTCTATTACACTTAATTGTGGTCCGGCTAAGGCTCAAAGCAAAATTCGCCATGGCAAAATTTTTCCCATGGCATGTCTGTTAGTTCCTGTGAATGAGCCAGTACAAATCTTGTTACATAGAGAAGAAACCTCAGTGACTTGTTATTGTTATGTGACAGTGTACTTATTTTGTTCGTCAAACCTTGAAACTAAGCTTACTAAGCCTGAGCCTCAGCCTCAGCGTAAGCCTAAGCCCAAACCAAAAGTTCAGTCTACAAACCCTGGCCAATCTCCAATGTCTGCAGGGCTTCTTTAAAAGAAGGCCGCTGCTTTGCCACACATGACTTTAAAATCAATATTTTATTGCAAATCGCAATTTTCGCTACGCTTCGCTTTACTGCTGTATACTGCTTTACTGTTTAATTTTTGCCACATTTACTGGCTCGACAAATCAACTATTTTTGTCGTTTCGAGCAGACAGTTGACAAAAAGCATATATATTTGGGGGCAAGGGGGCGCTTCGGGAATCAAGGATTTGGGCTATCTTTTTTGAAATCAGCAAAACTGACCTGTCATTTTAGAAGAAAAATTGTCCAGGATGCTAGTTTGAATGTTTTGACGTGTATATCTCCCTACCGAAAAAATTGAAAAAGATGCAAAAAATCGGACAAATTTGTGATTTTATTCAACTTTCAAGCAAATTAGCCAACGCATCAGCGATTTTCGCAATTTTGCAATAGACGATAGGAATATTTTACTAGACAGGGTTAAAAATTAAAAAAAAATTGATTTTGTTCTGTGCAAAAAAATTGAACAAGAAGCTCTTCAGAAGCATCAGACTCAAATATATGCAGTGTGAATACGAAACCAATTTTTCGACATTCGGTTACAAATTACTGCTACGGTATTTTTTACAACATTTTGCACAAATATAGCCTTAAACTTTGCGCAGTTGAACTATTTTTTATTTTTTTAAAATAAAGTCAATAACTTTTTTTATATGATTTATATTGCTCAGAGTTCGATTTCGAAAACACATTATCACAATTTTTACCCAAACCCGACTAGACTAAACAATCAGAACAAGTTGCTCCTAAAAGGCGCAAGGTTCCACTTCCCAGAGTTCAGCAAAAATAAGAAAGCATTTTTTGAGACAGTTGCTGTCGGTTTCTAATAAAAGGATATAAATTTTAGGCTTCAGGATTAGCGTTTTGATTATGTAATCTGACGCAAAGATTTAATATGTAACTAATCAGCGTCAACGGTTTAGGCTAAAGTTTTCGGGTTCGAATGGCAGTTTTCGCTGCAACTGAAAAATAACTAATTTTGTGCTTTTGGTGAGATTTAACTAACTAAATAGTCTCTCAATGTTGAAGTTGCTTTTAAAGATGATTAAGAAACCGTGTCAAAATTTATGCGCTTTGAAATGCGTAATATACGTTTGAAAATACGCTTTTGAAAAAGCATATTTATCTTTGAATTCGTATATTTTGACGAATGGCTAAAACTTGCTAACCATCACCTGCCCAAGGATTAGCTGGTCCAGCTACACGTGCATATAGAACTATAGTGACCAACATATTACACTGTTATCAAACAAACTTTAAAATAGCCAAGAGATGCCGAACACACTCATAACATGAGGCTAACGTCCTCGAAGGGCTGTCTTAGGTAACAACTGACAGCTTTACTACAACAATTCGCATAAAATTTCAAAAAATAGGCAAATTTAGATGTATGAAATTGAAGCGTATAATGCGCTTTGTTTTCGACACGGTTCCTAATTTAACTAAAGTACCTAGTTTCATTTAATTTGCAAAATAGTTATCTATCACTGGCAGAATTAGGAATTCACTATTATAATTTGTAAAACTATGTACTCTTGGTTTCTAAATTCCGGACTGCGGGCAGGTCATCGCATAATAATGATGAACCGGGCCAGGCCACAAACCCGCTAAGGTAGTTTAAAAGTACTTGTTAATTACATTCAGACTTTTAATGCCAAACATTCCGCAATGGCAGATTCTTGGATTTTATCCCCATGAAAACGCGGGCGAGTGCTTTACATATTCACATCATTATCATATCACTGGGGGAAGATTGATCCCATAAACGTTCAATCTCATCAGGTCCATTTGTGGACTAATTGTATGACGGTGACAAAAAGAAGACACCAGAGCAACTGAGGCAGCACACACAATAGACTATTACATAACGTCCAAAACGGGCTTATCTACGACAAGGCAAGTAGGCAACACTGATAGTAACGCTGATACATGGATGTTGCTCATTGCATATTTGCGCTCCAATATGCAAATAAATTGTTCGCCGACGAAGTTTTGTTTGAAAAATTCTGGAACAGGGGGGGACATTAGAAACAACATACAAGTGCAGAGCAACTTTTGCGAAATAATTTTAGCTGTAAATAGAGACAACCACGGCAATTATAAGCTTTGTGGGGAACAGGTTAATCAAGCAAAAAATACCAAAATTTCAGTCTAATTAATTTTGTTTTTACTTTTAAGATATTTGCCCCTACTTTTCGAACAAAAAAAAGATGGGCAGCAGAGGCTAGTTCTATGTGTAAAACATAGGCTGTGCACGGTGTACGAGCTCAGTTTAACGTTACGAGAGCAACAAACTATAACAAATGTTCCACTTCTAGGTGGAACAATAACGTTTAAGTCAAGAGAAGAGAGAAGCACAAACGCCAACTTTTGAGAATACATGAATTTATGACTATACGCAAAGTTTAAGCAAGTTTTATCGTTTGCAAAAAATTCACTCACATTTTGTGCTCGGGGAGTCACGTGACATAGTCACGTGATCTGAAATTTTGCTGCCAGTGTTCTTTGACATAGTCACGTGATCTAAAATTTTGCTGCCAGTGTTCTTTTGTACTATACTACATTTTGTATTGTAAAGTTTGACTTCTGTCAACTTCTTTTTAGGTTTTGGGGTAACCCCCAATTCCCAAAGCGCCCCTTTAGGGTAGCGCTCAGCAAAAAGTTATGATTGGCGCTAAACTCATGCATTTAGTGGCAATACTACTTTAATTGTACATCAGTCCATTTATTCAAAAATTGAAAATTAGGCAGTTTTTCATTATTTTTTTATAGTGTCAAATTTTTATGTCTCAACTCAAAATGTGCGATTTGGAATTTGTGCCCTTTGACCTTGTTTAATGGAAAAGTTGCTTGGCTTGTTGCACTTTTTATTTTTCGGCTGAATAGCTTGATTTGACATACGCTTCCGTCAACTACGTTGGTCTGTTTTTCAAAATGGAAAGTAATTTAGTTTTATTTGGATTTTCTGCACGCTTTTTTCTGGTTTGGTCATATTAGGAAAATATTCACAAAATCACATATTT